>LGRX02012298.1:0-42218 GCA_001247695.2 Cymbomonas tetramitiformis
CGTCGGTTGATGGTGTTGGTGAGGTGGCTGCGGCTGCGTCGGTTGTTCGTTGGGACCACTGTCACGCGGTCGTCCTGAAATCTGAAATGTTCAGGAGTGGTGTTCCACTGTCACGTGGAATTCTCGGCCACTGTCACGCGGCTGGCTGTTGGGACCACTGTCACGCGGTCGTCCTGAAATCTTCAGGAGTGGTGTTCCACTGTCACGTGGAATTCTCGGCCACTGTCACGCGGCTGGCTGTTGGGACCACTGTCACGCGGTCGTCCTGAAATCTTCAGGAGTGGTCCCTACCATTTTAGAAAACGTTAGTACGTGCACTAACGATATACTAACGACACACTAACTGTATAAGAGTACGGCGCGTTAGTGTGCTTGTACATACACTAATAGCACGCTAACTGCGTCGTTAAGGTACCGTTAGGGCATGCATTCTGTGCAACATACCTTAACGGTACCTTAACGACACACTAACTCAAACGATTAACGCGTGGTTAGGACATTAACTGACACACTAACCGGCACACTAACGGTACACTAACTCACGGTATATTAACGACACACTAACTGCGAGCATTAACGGATGGTTAGTATACAGATAGTATGTAGTTAGGATATCGTTAATATACCACTAACACTACACTAACAGCACACTAACTTTGAGCATTAACGGATGGTTAGTATACCGATAGTGTGTCGTTAGGATATCGTTAATATACCACTAACACTACACTAACAGCACACTAACCTTGTGCACACTAACGACCGGTTAGTGTGCACATAATCTAGTGTTAGTGTTCAAATAGTGTATCATACCATTGTGCTATCCCATTCTAAAAGCATACGCGCGTTCACTTGCTACACACGTACACACTATTGAAGATGTAAACACAAACACGAATGTTGTGTGTGTGCATGATAGATGCACACACACCATACAAGCTTGCATAATTTCATATGTGGCGGGGTGTGTACAAATGTGCATTCATGTTGTTTGTGGCAAAATGATGCTTTCAAGAACACAATTCTTTCGCTAGAATGCGCAAATGCAATATGGGTATACACAAAGTATGCATGACAATGAATAGAAGACAAAATAAGAACGTAGTATCCATCATTCAACTATATTTACACTGCTTTCTAAGCCCTAATATGTTTGCGAGTTGTTGATCACAATTCTCTAAAAGAAAAGTTCAACAAAACGCGCGATCTTGCGAAAAACAGCCTACTCTACTCTGCAAACAAAAGTCAACATATCACTAGTACAACAAGTCTGCGGGATAATCAAACTATTCTACTCTACTCTACTCTACTCTACTCTACTCTACTCTACTCTAGAAAGAAAAGAAATCGTTCCAATGTACCTGCGTTTGAAAAACCCAACCCACACAAGGAGTCTCAATAAGTATGATCAAAACGCGTTGAAGGGAAACTGAAGACAGATCATGTAAACAATATGAGAGAACCATACCAATGAAAGAATTCGAAGAGCTCGAATCGCTCGAAGAGCTCAAAGACTAGAAGAACTAAAGATCAGCTTCATTTCTGCGTGCAAAAGCAAAACAAGTTAGCAAGTAACCACAAGAAAATAATAAATTCAGCGGGGTGAGTCGGATTCGAACCAACTTGTCCTAGTCCATTGGACTAGGAACCAAGAAACCAATTTATCTTTTTGACACCCCTACGCACTTGGCTAAAGACCAAGACGCGCAGCAAAACAATCGTGGCTACACATGAAAACATCCTCGCAAGCATAAAGTTACGGTAGAAATAAAAAATACATGAGCGAGAGCGAGTACGCACTTGAAACAAGGTCAAGCACAGCAGCAGCAGCAGCTGCACACGGAAGTGTTTTTTCATTACAGTCGAGTGACACTGCTACAGACTGTTCACTGTCTCAGTGTGTAGACACCGGAGTGTAGAATGCTGTTGAAATAATTCAAAACCAAAAACGGATACCTCGTCATGTCATGTCAGTCGGTCGGTGCGGTGTTGACCACTACAGTGACACAGTGACACAGTACTGACTACAGTGGACACCACATCCACTGCCATGCCACTGTCGATCCTCGATGTCGATGTCGTGTGTCACTCGACTGTCTCAGGCGTCATCGTCAGTGTCACTGTGACTTCATATGGCATGGGATGACATTGTATTTTTTGTCGGTGATATACGTCATTTTATTTGATCGTAGCGCAGTTGGACATGACGAGTGGGCAGTCGCCTTGGGGATCCGCCCGCGTGGGTTCGAATCCTGCCGTCGAGTAATTTTTATCTCGCGATTCGAGTTTTTAGAGAATATTCCATTGTTAGTACGCTAACAGGACGCTAACGGCAGGCCTTAGCGCACTGACGTTGCCCTAACTGAACACTAACAGAAGGAATCTTTTAGGGAATATGCCATTGCTGAGTTAGCGCATTACATGCAACAAGACACTAAATGGCGCCCTATTGACGTCGTTAAGGAGGCATTAGGTGGCATGCACTAACGCACAATGGCATATTCCCTAAAAGATTCCTTCTGTTAGTGTTCAGTTAGGGCAACGTTAGTGCGCTAAGGCCTGCCGTTAGCGTCCTGTTAGCGTACTAACAATGGAATATTCCCTAAAAGATTCTTTCCGTTAGTGTTAAGTTAGGGCAACATTAGTGCGCTAAGGCATGCCGTTAGCGTCCTGTTAGCGTACTAACAATGGAATATTCCCGAAAAGATCCCTTCTGTTAAACTCACACTAACAACGCAGAATACAGTAAACACTCGATTTTAAGAAAACAGGACTTTTTGGTCAGCCTAGCAACTTTCTTATTTATATAGAGATCTTAAATATGGAGTGTTATGTGTTAAATATTGTGAAGAAATCAAAAAAGCTGGCTACTTTCTTATTGGCGGGGTTTCTTATTACTGAGTGATTACTGTATTGCATAATAGGAGGGCGGGTGGGGTGGGGGGGGCAGAATTGGGATTTGTGCAATGAACAATAAACGTCAAGGTGAACACTTTGCGACTCTTCGTGCACAAGCCTCTCGCCCGGATCCACCTTCGCCCGAGCCCGCGCCCGAGCGTGCACCCACACCGACTCCCGGCCGGCGTGGGATTCTTCTACGGCAAGGCGCGCCGGTGTCCTCACGTGTACCCGTCCCCAGTGTTGCTGTCTTCAAGAAATCACCGTAGGCCCCGTTTTCGGGATTGCATAGGTCCCGTATGGGTCCGGGCGGTCCGCACCCAGATAGTCATAGGTCCGTCATAGGTCCGCCCGGCCCGTGTAATTTGCACGATTTCTTGACATATATGTGGGTTATCTAAGTTGACAAGTGCACACGCAAGATTTCGCCTAATTAAGTGCTCCATCTAGTACATCGATCCCTTCGAGTTCGAAGCACTCTTATTATCATCAAAGGCATATCAATGCACATATATTATGCATGACTTGATATTTGAATCCCATGAGTCGATTATGTAGCGTTACAGTACTAGACATATATCAAGACAATTTTTGATAAATCTAAAAGTTTATTAAATGAAAATAAATACCGAAATGTTCCAAAATCTTTATAAAACCAAATCCAACCTATTCAACGATCCCACGATGCACATATGCATGACTTATTTATCCATCTAAGGCTTCTCTTCCCGGATAAAAAATACCCAGGCCAAATAGAAAATAATGATTTTTTTTGTGTCAGCACACCTCCAAAAATACTCGGACCCAATGTTGCCTTCTCCCATTTTTGGTGCGCCGCAGGCGAATTTTCACTCGATCTTAACCGACTTTCGCCAGATTTTTGCATAATTATGTTCACCCATCATATCCGGGTCGGTGGAGCATTTCCCCTACCTATGTATCGTCGGGTCTACGGACCAGATTACTCGCCATGCGCCGAGTTTTTACCTCCAGCATTGCTGACGGTTTTAGGCATTATTTTCTACTAGGGATCCAGGTCTTATCCACTCCGTAATTTGCCAAATCTAAAGAGTGCTTATAAATCAGTATATCGTGGGAATAGTAAAATGCATGCCAACATTTCAACGTATTTCCTATTCGATACAATTTCCAATAAGTCCGCCGTAGGCCCGGATCACATCACACCATTGTAAGCTCGACCTGTCCCCGATAAATCCATCTGGACAACAAAACACTCCTAAATCCATAGGCCCACCGTAGGTCCGGGGCTTTCCAGCGGTGGTGTGGCTATACTAGAATTGTCAGGCCCATAGGTCCGGAGGAGAATTGCTCGTAGGTCCGCGATAGGCCCAAGGTCAATTTTCGGGACGCCCGTAGGTCCGGGGCCGGCCCCCAGCGCCTTGACAGCAGCACTGCCCGTCCCACCACTAGCCCGCAGAGCCATTCGTAACCCCGCACCCCACGCACTTGTTTCTCCACCACCACCTTGTCAACCTGTTCCCGAAGGTTTCCGGTTGGGTCATGAATATGAGGGGAGCACAAAGAAGCTTCGAGTATCCGAGTGGGCGGCAACCACGGTGACGACGATATATGACGGGTGAGTCATGCCTTTATCCATATACCTCGTGATATGCATGTCTCTCAAGAAACCAGTGAAACACGTTATCTGTGCCCTATGTCGATACGGTAGTGTACACTTAGTGCGATATTCGGTAACTAACAGTACACTACTAACGTGGCAGCTACTTTACTTAATTAATGCACTATGTTCCAGCTAACTGCGTATCAAAAATGGTGGCGGTATGCCGGCACAACCGCATTACAAACATTCTGCGGGTGGAGATCGCGGGACGGTTGTACACCTTATTGAAAGTCAACTGGCTGACAAAGCCAACCGAAGAACAAATCAAGGCCTATCGTAGGAGGAACTCGATTCTCGGGCCGGACGATTTGGCTAAGACGGTGTACACCTTCAACCCGCACCGTGACCCAACGGCTTTTGAGAAGAACTCCGAGCATTTCATCTTAGCCAACAAAGTTGAACAGCAGGTCGTCGTTATACGTACCACATCCGTGCATGGAGATCGCGGTCATTCTTGACCCCACGGCTGACTTTTTTGAATGCCTAAAGCCACCACTTGACTACGACGACGACTAGGACGACAATGAGGACTGAACTCATGTTTCGGTCGACGGGATTCTAGGCCGTGGACAGTCCCTCGGCATCTTGCGTCGTGTGGTTTAGTGGAACACCCGGCATGTGCAGTGGTTGCGTAGTTTACGCACGTATACCGTGGTTAGTACACGTTTAACATGTTAGATAATATATGTTTAACACATTAACGTCTGATTGGTCTAGTGTACTAAATGGCATACTAACGACATGCTAACGTAGCACATTCCCAAAGGAGCTCAGCCATATCAGCTTCTTCAAACCGCGTCATACCCCCTTAACCAATGTCCAGTTCGCCATCCAGTCACCTTAGAACATCACTGAAGTGCATTTGGACCCCAGCCATGACTCACTACGCACCACGCCACATGTCCACCAACTCCCACACTTAAGGGGAGTGGGAGTTAGTACGCCGTTAACACGCTAACGTGTGATTGGTCTAGTGTACTAACGACATACTAACGACATGCTAACGTAGCACATTCCCAAAGGAATTTAGCCCCAATATCGGCTTCTTCAAACCGCGTCATACCCCCTTAACCAATGTCCAGTTCGCCATCCAATCGCCTTAGATCATCACTGAAGTGCATTTGGACACCATCCATGACCCACTACGCACCACGCCACGAGTCCACCAACTCCCACACTTAAGGAGAGTGGGAGTTAGTACGCCGTTAACACGCTAACGTGTGATTGGTCTAGTGTACTAACGACATACTAACGACATGCTAACGTAGCACATTCCCAAAGGAATTTAGCCCCAATATCGGCTTCTTCAAACCGCGTCATACCCCCTTAACCAATGTCCAGTTCGCCATCCAATCGCCTTAGAACATCATTGAAGTGCATTTGGACCCCATCCGTGACCCACTACGCACCACGCCACGAGTCCACCAACTCCCACACTTAAGGAGAGTGGGAGTTAGTACGCCGTTAATACGCTAACGTGTGATTGGTATAGTGTACTAACGACATACTAACGACATGCTAACGTAGCACATTCCCAAAGGAATTTAGCCCCAATACCGGCTTCTTCAAACCGCGTCATACCCCCTTAACCAATGTCCAGTTCGCCATCCAATCGCCTTAGATCATCACTGAAGTGCATTTGGACCCCATCCATGACCCACTACGCACAACGCCACGAGTCCACCAACTCCCACACTTAAGAAGAGTGGGAGTTAGTACGCCGTTAACACGCTAACGTGTGATTGGTCTAGTGTACTAACGACATACTAACGACATGCTAACGTAGCACATTCCCAAAGGAATTTAGCCCACATATCGGCTTCTTCAAACAGCGTCATACCCCCTTAACCAATGTCCAGTTCGCCATCCAATCGCCTTAGAACATCATTGAAGTGCATTTGGACCCCATCCGTGACCCACTACGCACCACACCACGAGTCCACCAACTCCCACATTCAATCATACTAACGCACATTGTGTACTAACGCATCGCGTTAGTACGTCGTTAGTACGCGTACTAAAAGTAAGCGGCGTTAGTATGCGCTAGTATGACGTTAAGACACACTAACTCACCGTTAGTGCACGTACTAACGTTTTCTAAAATGGTAGGGGGTGTTCCACTGTCACGTGGAATTCTCGGCCACTGTCACGCGGCTGGCTGTTGGGACCACTGTCACGCGGTCGTCCTGAAATCTTCAGGAGTGGTGTTCCACTGTCACGTGGAATTCTCGGCCACTGTCACGCGGCTGGCTGTTGGGACCACTGTCACGCGGTCGTCCTGAAATCTTCAGGAGTGGTGTTCCACTGTCACGTGGAATTCTCGGCCACTGTCACGCGGCTGTCTGTTGGGACCACTGTCACGCGGTCGTCCTGAAATCTTCAGGAGTGGTGTTCCACTGTCACGTGGAATTCTCGGCCACTGTCACGCGGCTGGCTGTTGGGACCACTGTCACGCGGTCGTCCTGAAATCTTCAGGAGTGGTGTTCCACTGTCACGTGGAATTCTCGGCCACTGTCACGCGGCTGGCTGTTGGGACCACTGTCACGCGGTCATCCTGAAATCTTCAGGAGTGGTGTTCCACTGTCACGTGGAATTCTTGGCCACTGTCACGCGGCTGTCTGTTCTGTTTAGGGGGGGGAAAGGCGGTGTGCGCATCTCGGGTGAAACACGTGTTTCAGGCAACAAGCGCAATGCAGCAAATCGAGCATCTCAGGCGATGCGCACATTTTGCGCGAAGTGCGCCTTTCGGGCGAACACGCCTTTCAGGCGACACGCGCCATCCTGGTGATGCGCGCCATTCTGGTGATGTGCGCCGTCTGGGCGAAACGCGCCTTTCAGCCGGTGTGCGTCGTTCAGGCGGTGCGCGCCATTCAGGCGAGTCGAGCGTTTCGGGTGATACACGTGTTTCAGGCGACAGGCGCATTGCAGCGAATCGGGCATTTCAGGCGATGCGCACATTTCGTGTGAAGCGCTCCTTTCAGGCAAACATGCCTTTCAGGCGACACGCGCCATCCTGGTGATGCGCGCCATCCGGGCGAAACGCGCTTTTCAGGCGGCGTGTGCCTTTCAGGCAATGCGCGCCATTCAGGCGAATCGAGCGTTTCGGGTGATACAAGTGTTTCAGGCGCCAAGCGCATTGCAGCGAATCGAGCATTTCAGGCGACGCGCCAATTTCGTGCGAAGTGCGCCTTTCGGGCGAACATGCCTTTCAGGCGACACGCGCCATCCTGGTGACGCGCGCCATTCTGGTGATGTGCGCCGTCTGGGCGAAACGCGCCTTTCAGCCGGTGTGCGTCGTTCAGGCGGTGCGCGCCATTCAGGCGAGTCGAGCGTTTCGGGTGAGGCGCGAACTTTGCAGCGAAACGAGCATTTCAGGCGATACAAGCGTTTCATCGATATGCGCATTTCAGGCAAACGTGCATTTCAGGGCGAACGCGCTTTTCAGGGCGGAACCTGCATTTCCGGGCAAACAGGGCGGAACGCGCCTTTCATGGCGGAACGCGCCTTTCAGGGCAGAACGCGCCTTTGTCAGGCCTTTCATGTGAGGGCAAGAGTCAGGAGTCAGGAGTCAGGGAAATGGAGACAGAGGGTATAAGAGTGAGTAGGGAAGAGCGCGCTTGCGGAGTCGGCGAGTCACTGCTGCCGGTGGGCTGCGAGCTTGAGGGTGACGTGCGTTTGTTGTGGGTTGATACCCACCAGTGAAGTTGGTTTCGTGGACCTGCACACCAAACCATACAGAGCCTCCCCCAACCCGAAAAAGCAAGGAAAGGAGCACAGCCGCTTTGGCCCGGAGGCATGGCTGGAAGGGCCGAAAGCAGGTGTCGCAGTTGGCATGGCACTGAAAGGTCGCAGAACGGCGCAAAGCTGGCGTCTCAGGCGCCATGGCTGCGAAGCACTGTACCCGTGCTGAAGAGTCAAAACAGAAGCACCCTCAACAAAAGTTGCTGACCCAATCTGCTACAAAGTTTGAAAACCAATGTCAGGCATGCACAAGCTGGCCTGAAGTGCACTGAGCCTATGGCTGCCGTGTCACTCCGCGTGCGAGCCTGGTGCCATCACATAGGAGTTCACACACAAGTGACAACAAAGGGAGATCCGAGGAATATTTCAAAACCAACGAAAAGGTTCGGCACCCTGTTAGGTGATACCGTTCCAGCAGAACAAAACAACACTTTGCAATTGGGCATTCACTCCAGGCCCGAGCTGGCGCGTCGCCAACCATGAATTCCCACAACCTGTCATACAGGCTCGTCGGGGAATTCACCGCTGCCAACGCCCACAAGGGTCGAATTCACAAATACACACACAATGAAAACTGAAGGAAAAAACATCCGGCTGCAATGCTGTCGAAAGGTTGCAGTCGGGTGTTTGGACTCGAGCTGGCGCGCCGTAAGCCGTGAATTCCCACAACCTGTCACACAGGTCCGTTCGGGGAATTCAACGTTGCCACAGCCTGCGCAGGTCGAATTCACAAAGGTTAACATCATACAAACTGAGGGAAAAACATGGGTGCGGCTACAACCTCGTCAAACAGCAAAAGTCAGGTGTCACGGCTCGAGTTGGCGCGGCTACGGTTGTGCATTCCCAAGCGCCGGTCATATGTGCCGGTTTGAGCATATTCGGCAAGCAAGCCCTGCGAGGTTCGAATTCGCACAGCAAATGGTACAAAATATGGCACAAAAAGGCCGGGCGCATCGTGCACACGCGTGAATACCGCTGAGAGTGCCTGAGACGGTTCGCCGTCGCGGGTGTGAATTTATGACAAACGCAGCTTCGGGCTATCTCGCCGCTAGGCGCTCAAAGGGAAAAATGCCCCTCTGTGGGAATTCGCGATCGTGTTGTGAATTCGTGAACGTTTTCGGACAGCAGAGGATCTCCAGCGCTGCGGAACTGCGACATGCGTTTCTACTGCTATGCCACGTAAAACATGCCAGGCGGCAACGCGCTTCAGCCGTGCCGGCTCGTAGATTCGCAAAACGGGCACGGGACTAACTTGTACTCGCAGACTGTAGATTCAGGCTCAGGTAAAAGCATGCAACGCAGAAAGGCAAGCGAGCAACACGGGGGCAATTCACAGATAAAACAAGCGCAACGGCACGACTTCGCACATACGTCAGAGTGGCGTGCCGGCACTCTGGGGATCCGAACCAGACTCTTACAAACTGCTAGTGACGAAGCTCTCATGTGGATTCGAAGCATATGTATGTATATATCACATTTAATACTAGGCCACAAGAGCCAAATATCACTGTCCCGCAGAATGGTTTTGAAAGGTTCGGATCTAACTTTTCGAAAGCAGAGCTAGCTAAATACTCAAGCGAGCATAGTGAAAGTCCGTGAATGCCATTGTCGTTTCGGGTGCCCTGTGACCATTGGTTCCCAGTGACAGCGGCGTTTGGTGTCAACGCGCGCTTGCGTTTGCCCTGTCATGCATTGCCGAGACGTCATGTGTGGTCGTGGCGTGATGTCACTTCGCGTGATGTCGTGCTTGACGCTCTGCGGTGCTCTCGGATCGGCACGGGCTGGTCGCGGCGACGTCGATGTAGCGCCTGGCGAGGCGTTGTGCATGATTCAAACTGGGAGGGAGATCTGAGCTGGAGGGTGAACGTGATATGCTCCGGGCGCTCGAGCGGACAATGAACTGGGGTAGGACCGTGACTGAAGGGGGGAATGACAATTACTGAAAAAGGGGGTCATGGCTGGGGCGTTTGCTGTCGGCTGAGACGGGCGCGATGGGGGCAAATGCGGTGAGGTCTGACATGGGCTGCGGTAGCGTGACTGAATATGGGGGGTGTGACAGGCCTTTCAGGGGTGCCCGAGGGACCCCTTCTAAGCGTGTTCATAGTTGTGACACGTACGTGACGTGTACGCGACGCGTCACGCGGATCACGTAGTTTGTGGGTGACGACGCGTCAAGCAAATTCCAGGGGGTTAAGGGCGAATTGCCATACAACTCATACTGATCCTGTTTTCTAGGAACTTATTTTCACGTTTTCGGCAATAACTCAAGTTCTAGACATCCATTTGCCACGATTCTTCGCATATCTTATTTTGCGGAACTAGGTGGATGATATGACACTTCATTATCACTCGCACCGTATGTGCACACATGAATATATGTGACCCATCTGATGAAAGGAGTGATATATATATATATATATATATATATATGTGGGATATATATCGCTGAAACACAGGAAACACAGGTGGTGATCCGGTCGGTCTAAAAACTGCATAAGATAAAATACTTAGGTGTTTTATCGAGAGCGGTGCGGAACGGTCGGAGCGGTGACAGATGACACGATGACAGGCACTCAAGGCGAGGGGTGAAACAAGGAGAAGCAGGCCCCCATACAGTGGGGGGGAAATCGGCTTCCCCGTGACACCACCTGACCCCGAAGGTGTGAGTGGTCATCCCGAAGCAGGCACACCCCGAATCCTAACCCAATGTTACTAGAATGTTGAGGCCAAAGGGGCCTTTCTCAACCCAACTAGAAGCATATCCGTGCATGGGGCGTTGCCTAAAATTCTAAAGGGCAAGTTTCTACAAGCTGCGACGCGATCCCGGATTGGCGGCGGCGAAGTCCTCGATCGTAGAAGACCTCAAGCGCCACGGAGAAGACGAATCAGCCAATGCCTGTGCGGTGCCAAAGCCAAAAGCGGCCAAGCACCACCAGAGCGAATGCGGCGACGAAGAGAGGGCAGAGTGGCGGAAAGTGAAAAATGCGGCGAGGGGACGTGATCGAGCCTTCGGGATGGGACCTGCTGGATTCAGTGACCCGTAGGTCATAACTTATCTGACTCCCGTTAGCTGTACCAGTACTCGTACAGTACTAGGTGACAGATCCCTAGGTCACAGACACCTTATATTCGTTTATCTCTTATAATCAGTTTACACTTGTATGAAAAGGATTCAGTGACCGCCCCGATATAATCCGTTATATTATATCTCACAGGTTATGGGGTATTACCCCGCTTTTATCACTGCTGACTTTGCCATGATTGGCTAAGCTTTTCCGCTTGGCGGGGCGTTGGGGCCTCGCGAGATGTTGAATTGGCCACTTTAGGGCGCGCGGTTTGCGCTATGTTACGGTGAGGTTGCGAGTTGGGATTTTCGGCAACTTCTTCGAGTGTCCGCGTTGGATTTTGTTTTAGTGTCTCTTACCCATCTGTTGGCTGCAGCCAACATAAAGGCCCTTTATGTTGGCTGGAGCCAACATAAGCCTTGCTGACAATCCCGGGAGCTGTTGATACCGGATGGTACATTTCAGTAGCTCAAAATGAAGGCGGGGATGCTCTCTTTCACACACGCGTTACCAATATTGGGCCGCTCAAAATTATCGAAGATAATTTGGGTTAATATGCGAAAGAATGTACAATTTTGTGGATTTCCCAAGAAACTTTTGGTGTTTTCATAGCCATGTTACTTTGATCGATATTTTGAGGGTCAAGATGAACTCGGATGAAAGTTTTGACAAGACACTGCAGAAAGAGCAGCTCGAGAACTTGACAACATAGGTCTTCGATTTTTTAATGCCCTTCTCATGCCGCCCCTATTGCCCACATTTATTATGACCACTTATGTTGGCTGCAGCCAACATAAGGTGCATTTTGTCTTTTCGCGATCACGCCCTAGCTCTAGGTCACAATTATGCACGCGTCCGTGGGTGCAATCAGGTATATCACGTATTGACAATTTTGTAAAGGTCTAGTAGCCCTTCAAACAACATTGCTTTCGAGCAATATGCATCATTAACCATGAGTTATATACTTCGGAACTTTGGGTTTTATGTTGGCTGCAGCCAACATAAAGATGGGTAAGAGACATTAGACTGGGCTTGATCACCCCTGTCAACAACTGCTGAAATCTGTATAGGCAGCCCTGACTGGGAGTCCCGGTCAGGCCCCTATGACAGACTCCTAGGACCAACACTGGACTGCTGACTGATCTATAGGTTCGTGCTGTGACACACGCTGTGTCACAGGTAGGCTAGACTCCGAAACCGTCCGAGACCGTTCCGGGTATATCTAGCTTAGGGTTTATTTATCTTGAGAGTTTATCCACACAGTTCGGGAGTTTCTGATATCTAGTGAACTAGGATATTCCAGTAGGTCGTGGCCCCATCCACGCTTTTATTCCACTTGCTGATTTGGCCATGATTGGCTAAACGGCCGCTTGGAGAGGTGGTGCGCGCATGCGCGTTTGGGTGCGACTAGGGATTATGGTATGAATTGTTTGCGGTAAGCAACTGGGAGTGGCGGCCATGGGGACCGCGCCTCGTTACGGACTAGTCTTAGCAAAGTTCGGATCCAGTTTTGCACCAGCACTGGCCCTGCTGGTTACTGTTTTCTGGGCTGGTGTTCGCGACACCTTCGACTTCGACGACATCTTCGAGTGCCCCTCGCCGCTCCACTCTCTTGGCTCCTCTCCGCTGCTGACCATTGCCATTTTCCGCTACCACACCCAGCCGCGCGACTGCGTACCACCTCCCCTCTGGCTTTTCAGAGTATGGGTATGCTGACCCGAGCGAAGAAGTCCCTGGACAGGGACAGTGACATCGACGCCTCACTGAGGCTATTAGACGGGGTTCGGAACAGTCCGACGGTGCGTACGCCAACTGTTCCGACCCCCGCTCCGAATTCCAACGAGGATGCAGACGTGGCGACCAGGAAGTACTTGCAGGAGCAGAGCAAGCTGGTTGACGAAGTCTACAAGGCGCGTCTACACCGCCAGTGGGCCAAGGGTATCCGCGAGGATGTCCTTGGTGACAAAAAGCACCATTTCCGCGGTACGGACGACGCTGGCCTCCTCTCCGAGCTGGTGGTGCAGCTGCGTACGGAGTTTCATTCGGCTGGGCTGGAGCTGGCATCCTTTGACCTCGACGACCCTCTGGCTCGTGTGGTGACCAAGGTCAACGGCTTGCTCTACGACGTTCTGGCTCTGGTTATCGAGAAACACAGCAACGCCTACGTCTGGCTGACTGGCACCGACGCCTCATCTGACCGTGATGGACGGCGAGCTCTTGTGGACATCATCAAGGGCTGCGTACCGGTGGCGCTACGTGAGTCGCACCAGGAGGAGCACGCCGCGTTGCGTTATCCCGCGGACACTGACCCGCAGCCCATCTTGGCTCGGGAACAGCGTCTGGTGCGGGATAACAAAGCTACGGACTGGACGCCCACCGAGGAGACCAGGAAGCTCTCGCTGTACAACCGGCTGGACCCAGTGTTCTACACTGCGGTCAAGGTGCGGTATCCTCTCGCGGCCGATCTCGCGCATGTCTCCTTGGCGTCTCTCCGCTCCCTTGTGGTGGAGATCTATCAGGCTTGGGCGCAGACGGGGGCGGGGAAGGCAGTCTCGGGCAAGAGCGGCATCTCCGCGCAGCTCTCCAGCACCGAGTACGGCGCCCTCCTCAACAAGATCAACGAGCTTCAAGACTTGCTACGGCAGCAACGCGGGGCGGACGCACCGCCGGCGCAGCAGCAGCGGCAGCAGCCGCAGCGTCAGCAGCGGCAGCAGCAGCAGCGCGGTACGCAGCGGGGATTCCGTGTCGGCACGCACCCGCTGCCTGCAGTCGGTTTCGACCGTGACGACCAGAAGGCGAAGCCCTTCTGCGGGAGGTGCAAGAAGGCGGGAAAAGGTGAGCAGTACCACTTCTACCGCGACTGTCCGTTGGGCGGGCGTCAGCATCCCCCGCACTCGGCCGCGGCATTCTGCATTCCCATCGACGAGGAGGACGCGGAGGGGGTGCGTGCATTGGCCATGTGTGCCCTGTTCCAGCAGGCGGCGGATGATGGAGCCGAGGCTTTTGCCACTGCGGCATCTACGTACGGGCCGCCTGCGGTACTCTGTGCGGGTGCGGTGGGCGGGATCGACGTGTCCGCCTACGGCTTCACGGTAGAGCCGCAGCAGCCTGCTGACGAGCCCGCAGGTGACGACATTCATCAGCGGCTGGACGATCTCGCCGCGGAGGTCCATGCCGCGGCAAACTGCAAGGTGCACTACACCCACGCATCCTTCCCACCACGGACGGTTCTCGAGCCGCATGCATCGGCTCTGGTGTGCGGCCCCGCGGCAGCGGGGAACATGCCGGAGGAGCAGGTTCCGGCAGGTGGTGCGGCGGCATCGGCGTCCGCCCCTACGGTCCTAGCAAATTGTAGTATGTGTACTAAAGATGTCCTAAAGGCATAGTAAAGGACAGTTAGTACGTATGGGCGTTAGGATGCCGGTAGTATAATATATTACAGGCATACTAACGCCACATTGGCGCGTTAAGATGCGCGTACTACAGGCGTCCTAACGGCACTGCGCCTTAAGTATGCGTTGGCCCCAACTGGAGCAGGGGTGAGTGGTGGGGCACGTGTGGGTGTGCAGATCACTGAGATGGCGTTTTATGGTGACTAGAAGGCCAGGGGAAGTTTATTCCGCGGAGTATGGTGGGATTCGGGGAAAGTATTACGCGGGCTGAGTATCTCGGATATGTAGGGACGTTAGGATGGCTTTAGCATGCCTCTAGGATGTCATTAGGAGGTTGGCGTTAGGACGTAGTTAGGATGCTCGTAGGCAAAGTTAATACGCTAATGGCACTCTAGCGGCACTGCGCCTTATAAGAAGTCGGCCGTTGGGTCGAGAATGACCGCGGTCTCCATGCACGGATGTGGTACAATAACAACCTGCTGTTCTACTCTATTGGCTAATATGAATGGCTCCATGTTGTCAAAGGCCGCGCGGTCTACGTGCGGGTTGAAGGTATAGACCGTCTTGGTCAAGTTATCCGGGCCGAGAATGGAGTGACGTCGACGGTACTCCTTGATCTGTTCGTCGGTCGGCTTAGCGAACCAATCGCATTTCAGTAAGATGTAGACCTTTCCTGCAATCTCCACCCGCAATATTCTCGTAATACGGCCGTGCCTGCATATCACCAAGCCCACGATTGTGTAAACAGCTAAGTTAGTATGTCGTTAGGATATTATGCGCATCCTAATCGAGTCATAACGACATCCTAAAGACATGTTAAAGGTAGAATAGTGCGTGCTCCTTTCTCACCTTGCCACGGTTTTTGGCTCACCGTGCTCGTCCACTTCCTCACTCGCGAAGAAAGTGCGAAAGTAGCTGTGTACGGTGCGCTTGTTCCGATCGGTCGTAGCCGTGCGGTAATCAGCGTCGCCGATCTTGACGTGCGTGAAGTTATAGCAAACCGGTGTCGGCCCCGCCATGAGCAACATCTCGTACTTGGTGAACTGTCGGCCCAACCATTCCGTAGGATCCGCGTACGCTCCAAATGGGGGCTCGCGTATGTGCTCAGGTTTGCCCTCCCTTGCACACACCGCGTTCCGGTACTGCTTGTGTCGCAGTCGCATCCGTGCATTCCAACTGTGCACAGCGATACGATACCGTTAGTACTTTAGGCGCGTCCTAAATATGCAACAACGGCGTCATAAGGGCATACACAACCGCTCGGGGAATGGGGCCACAAATCACCTGCGCGCGTCTTCCACATACTTCTCCCACTTCTCCACCAGCTCTCGATAAGCCGGCAATTCAGTCCGCATCCAAACCTTCAAGGCCTTAATGTCATCATCTCGCAAGACCACACGTTTCCCCCTAGCCGATACCTCAACCGCAATTGCCCCGCGGCTCCCCATGGTCACGGCCGCCGGCATCCGGGTGGAGTGGTCTTCCGAAATGAAAGTGATTAACCCACGCACCAAATGCAACACCTTCACCCGCTTGATGCAGTTCATTATGGCTGGAACGGGTAGGGAGTTGCTCCTCGCTAGGCTTTTGATGTGACCGTTCAAGGACTCGAAGGCGTACATCCATACCTCCCGCATGGGACCATACTTCTCAAGTTGTTGGACGAAGTGAGAAAACATGTGAGTGTTAATCACACACCAAGCATACGCTGGCCCGGTCGCCTCCAACTCCTCGAAAAATGACTTGATTTCTTGTGCGAGTGGCTCCATATCCTGCACGTACGCAGCAATTCGTTAGGGCCCGTATGATGTACGAAGCATGTTAACGGCATCATAACATCATACTAACTATATCCTAACCGTTTACCTTAGGACGCACTTGTGTCGTCGTGATCTCCCGCACGATCGTGGTCATTTTACCCACTAGCTTGGCCAATCGATTGGCGGGCTGCCCTTCATCTCGTGGCCAAGCGCAGACTGTCGACAAGATACTGTTTTCACCAAAGTACCGCACCGGTTCCCCCATGTGGCGGAAAGCACGATTCACGGCCTCCCAATCGGCAAATCCGGGAGGGAAAATAGGTAAGGTCTCACCGGCGGCGATGCCCTCATCATCGTCGTCGAACATGCATATACAGGAGTACATCCGTGCCAACCGGGCATGGGCAGGTTCCCCAACTACCAAAGTCGCCGGTAGACCAAGTTGGCGTAATATGTCTTTTACATCCTTAAAGTCTTCGGGGTCGTCGTCCTCAATGGATTCCACGATGCTTCGATGGCGAGTGGAAAATCTCGGAAGGTTTTACTCCAAGACCAACGCCGAGATTTCTCGCTTGTTGCACGTTGTTTTAAAGAGATTAGGTTAATTCCCTAGAGGCAATTTTCGGACTAGAGCCTTGTTTTGAGCGAATTAGGCTACGAATGGGGCAGCCCTACTTACGATTGGATTGTATTGTGGATAGTAAAAATATTAACGTTTCTAGACTTGTCAAAGTGCATTCAACCACGCATATGCTTTGTTGTGCATCACACTTGTTTATCACACCTGTTGTGCATCACACTCACCAATCACAATGTATCCCGCACCTCACAATGCATATGCCTTCGCATCAAGCTTCCCCCGATATGAATACTCGCAACGTTCGCGTTTAGCTGCTTGTGTAGCTATGGCATAGTTAGTGTGCGTTTAGTATGCGCCCTAACACACTAAAGCTATGCTAAAACCAACGTTAGTATGCCTTTACTATGTCCCAGATAGCATGTCGTTAGGACGCCTTTAGGGTGTCGGCGTTAGTATGTCCTAACGTCGTCCTATTAACATCATAATGGCATCCTAACGCCAGTTATAGTGCATGTGTTAGTATGTCCTAACGTCGTCCTACGAGCACCATAATGGCATCCTAACGCCTGTTAATATGCATTTGTTAGTATGTCCTAATGTCGTCCTACGAACATCATAACGGCATCCTAAAACCAGTTAAGATGCATGTGTTAGGGGCGTCCTAACGGCATCATATGCACGTACTAACGGGTCGTTAAGACGTATGGCGTTAGTATGCCGTTAATATCTAGTCTCCATTAGTGGGTACCGTAACGGTATCCTAACCGCATACTAGCGGCATACTAACTTGACTACATATACTGCAGTTAGTATGCCTTTAGTACACCTTTAGTACACATACTACAATTTCCTAGGACCGTAGGGCGCCGTGCCGGCCCCTGCTATACCTGTCTCGCAGGAGGAGGATGCGAAGCCCGTGCCGCTTCAATCGGCGCGGGTGACTGCCACGACGGACGGTGAGTTCCCTGGGTTCGTTCAGACTGTCAACCACGCCGCCATCGCACCGGTTGATCTCACCGGCTACGACACCGACGACTACGAGGACTTTGCCGACGGCAGCTTCCGGCTGAAGCCGCGGGGTTCGCCTCCGTCGGCCAATCATGCTTCCGGGCCGCCCGTGGCCGAGCAGAGGACCTACGGTTGTGGGAAGCCGCCCTGGGGCTTTCCTGCCACGGTTGGACCGTGGGGAATTCCTTTCCTCCTTTCCCTCGTTCTTTGCATCTCGATCATGGGGGTGGCAGCTGTGCCCGATGCTCAGTCGGCTGCGGGATTGCCTTCGCCTGGTGGTGATCTCGATTGGGAGACTCCGTCAATTTTCTCCACGAATGAATTTGTTGAATCCGTGATCCCGGCTCAGGGTTTCTTTGTGACTGACGATGTGCCACCGTTTGAGCCGCCTGAGCCCCCTGACCTCTTTCAGGACCTTGCTCAGGCAGATTTGGGCTTTGACATGGCTCACTACTACGGGATGGCTCTGCATGAGTCCGGTCCTCTTAATGTGGAGCACTACTACGGTGCTGGCTTTTTCACATCTTACTACGGCATGGACTTCCGTGAGGCCACCGCTGGCTACTTTGGTTCTGTCGATTGACTTCTTGTTCACTCTGGATGCACACCAACATGGTGGTGTGCGGAACTCCGGTGACTTCAACAACTTTTATGGTTTATGCTTTTGCTTTTGACATCTACAAGTTATATTCTGGCTTGCTAGCTCGGTGCTTTTCAGTTGTTTAGCGGGTGCACAATGCCCGTAAGTTTCTGCACCTGTGCTAGCTAGGGGGTTTCCAATTTGTGTTTCAGAATTGCACAGTTGGATTAGCAGTTGGGTCTGTCAACCTGGCTCCTGCCCTAACTTATCTTACATTATCTGACTCTCCTAGACAGTCACCACCCACAGTGCTGGGGTGGTGTGCTGAAATCTGTATAGGCAGCCCTGACTGGGAGTCCCGGTCAGGCCCCTATGACAGACTCCTAGGACCAACACTGGACTGCTGACTGATCTATAGGTTCGTGCTGTGACACACGCTGTGTCACAGGTAGGCTAGACTCCGAAACCGTCCGAGACCGTTCCGGGTATATCTAGCTTAGGGTTTATTTATCTTATGAGTTTATCCACACAGTTCGGGAGTTTCTGATATCTAGTGAACTAGGATATTCCAGTAACAACTCCTTGGCCGCCGCGTGTTCGACTTCGTTGACTTCGTTCGACCCCTTCTTCTCCTCACTCCGCAACTGCATCACGGTCGCCCGCCACCCTACAATTTGACACTCGCCTTTTCCCCAACCCCCCTCCTATAGGAATTTATTCTGATGACTTCATCCTCAGTTGGAACACCGGCCATGGGCGCTAGAATGCGCCTAGATTCAATCTTTGCTAGGAACGTGGGTGCTCGCTACAAGAGCACCCCGCAGTCAGCGAATGTCGCGCTCGCTGCTGCCGACAGGACACGCAGCAATGCCGTTTTGCAATCGTCTTGGGACATTGACGTTGTGAAGCGTGTTGCGAAGGACACCTTAGGTACAAAGGCGTCCTCATTTTCCGGAAGTGAACCTCATCGACAACTTCTTTGGGATTCCTTGGTTACTGCCTTGGAGGCATCGTTTGTCAACAAGGACAACGCCAACGAGGACATCTTTGACCTCGTGGACGTCACCAAAGAGGTTCACCCGATCTTCAACGACATTTTACTTCGTGCGTTGGTCTCTTTGACGACGCCACACTCTCCAGCTCGAAGGTGGGTTGACGCTTCCGCTCGGATTTCTCCGCGCGATGGTAAGCGTGCCCTCCTTGAGGTGACCAAGCGGTTGCTGCCGCCTGGGCATCGGCCGCTCCGCCATCACGAAGAGCTCTTGAGCATTTCGTTTGGTTCGTGTGATGATCCTGAACCCTTGGTCGCGCAATTTGACGAGTGTCTAAAAGCCATCGCGGCTAGCGGAGCGGCCCCCCTGGACGACGAGGCCGCCAAGAGGCAGCTGCTGGCGGCACTGGACGTCGAGTTCTACAAGGAGGTGGTTACCCCACTTCGCCTCGACACTGAGCTGGCTAAGGTGGGCATTGAGGAGATTTACACACACGTCCTAGAGGTTTGGTGGTGTGCGAACCCTAATGGCCCTCCCACCCGCCCCAAGACGGCCGCGCCTATCCCGACGCACACGCCTCTCGGATTGGCTTACGCAGGTGACGGGCAGGGTGACATCTCGGACTTCCTCGAGGAGTTCGCTCGTATCATTGGTGAGGCCTCTACCCTACTCACCTCCCTCCGTCATGACGAGCGCAAAGTTGCACCCGACGCACCGCCGACACGGAGTGATTTTCACCGTCCGCATGGAGGCGGTGGTGTGAGATTCCCACCGTCCAAGTGGCGTGACGAGCGGAACCGTCGGACCGACGGTAAATTTCACGGACGTAATCGTCACGTGGGATGGAAGCACCGCTTCGGAGCGTCCCCACTCCCGAAGGGCGGGAATTAGCCTCAAGGTATTAAAGCGCAAGGTGCTAGGAGCATTTCGTTTCACTCCGCATCCTCAGCCTTCGTACAGGAGTGCCCGCTCTGCCCTGGGCACTTTCACGACACTGCACGTTGCCCTGAGGTGTGTGGTTCGTGCGATGTGGACCTACGGGATGCCGCCATGGACCTAGACGAAGTGGTTTCGGCCTTCCAGACGGCCTTCGACAACGAGAACGACGAGGAATTCGCCGACTTGTGCCACGAGCACGACCAGCCACTGGTACGTACCGATCCTGATCCCTTCACCTATCCGGTGCGGCACGACGTGGGATTGCGTGCCCACTATGCGGGCTTAGGTCATGGTGCTTCGGGCGACGGCTTGGAAGGTGTGCTCTCGGATGCACGGGGCGTCCTTGCATCCCTGCGGTCTGCGGCTACGGCTGCACGGGTCGGTGGTGCTACCGCCACTGGTAAGCAACCACCGCTACACATCGGCACTTTGTCTGTGCCGCAGGTGGTGTGCGATGCGCCACCACCTGTCAATCACGAGATCGACACGGGGCTTTACCCTATTTCGGCATCGGACCCCGCTTCTTTCGGGTCTCCTTTCGAGGAGCCACTGCACGTGTCTTTTATGGACCGGGTGATGCCCGCATGCTCTGACCCTTCCATTAATTTGTGTTCGATTGAGCCTTCTCACGGCTCGATTCACCCGGGAGAGCTTTCCATGATCGACGATGACGACGGCTCCGACGGTTATTCCTTTTCCGGAGACGAGATTCCCTCGGCCCCACCGGCTACACGGTCACGTGTCGGTGTGGCAACATTGCCGAGAGTCTTCTCTCTTGCATCTCTAGCCCTGCCCGCACTCATGTGTCTTGCATGTGTGTCAGCGGTTCAGGGTTCGGTGGTGCTCGATCGAGCCCCTGAATTCACCGCAGCGGTACATCCCACTGGGGTGACTGCCAACAGTCTGCCTGCCTTGCCGTACTGTTTTACTTTCGGCATTCCTTTTCCTTCTGAGGTTTCGGCAGGTTTAAATTCTGATTTTCAATTTTCGGGATTCCTAATTTTACTCTACGAATCTTTTCCTGCCTCTGATTTCTGGTCTTGGCTTCTGGATTATGTTTCTGGCTTCTGGTTCTGGACACTGGTCTCTGGACTCTGGTTCTGGATTATGACTTCTGGACTCTGGTTCTGGTTGAACTTCTTTGACACTGACAACTTCTTCAACTCTGGTGAACTCTGCAACTTTGTAGACCACATTCAAAGTGGCTGAGTATCTGCGAAATTGGGCTGTAGGAACTTAGCTTGTGAGCAGTTTCCTGACAGTAGTTTTGGAAAGGGACCGCCCTGGCTAAAGCACAGGCCTCCCTCTAGCAGTTTCCAGCTCTTAGCTGTTTGTTGTTTCGGAACAATTTGCTTTGTCTGTGCTCCGCTTTCTGCCACCTGTAACAGCACTATGTACAGTCACAGGGTGGTGTGCTGGATTCAGTGACCCGTAGGTCATAACTTATCTGACTCCCGTTAGCTGTACCAGTACTCGTACAGTACTAGGTGTCAGATCCCTAGGTCACAGACACCTTATATTCGTTTATCTCTTATAATCAGTTTACACTTGTATGAAAAGGATTCAGTGACCGCCCCGATATAATCCGTTATATTATATCTCACAGGACCCAAAAGGGATAACAGTGAGGGATGCGACGATTGCAACCGCACCCCTAGACACCACCAGATGGTGAATAGGGGGCGCATAAGGCGAAGGCGAGGGATGGGGCGAGACGAAGGCGTGGGAGTCAAAATACTCACTGGCGAAGTTGGTGTATCTCTCAACGTCGATCTTGGTGTCTGGTGCACAAGCACCACCAGACACCACCAGACAGAAACCAGGGATGAATTGTTGATGTCGGAGTAATTGCAGCGCACACTGAACTGCGGCCATGCGCGCTTGCTGACGTGGTGAAGCCATTTCGCTGCAAGCTGCAGAAATCTGTAGCCGAAGGGTAGGGTTGTAAGCGAAAAACGCAACTTTCGCTATTTTTAACGGAATCGAACGATGAAAAAGGAAATTTGGGGTGGATTTCCGCGTGGAAGACGGTGGTGACGTCAAAAACGTCGTACGGTAACCCGTTCTCCTGCCAGAAAGGGTGCTGCTGGCCAGAAAGTTGAATGGGCGTTTGGGTTGTTGGCGATAACGTAACTTCCCGCAAAATTAACGGAATCGGACGATGTAGGGGTCAAATTAGGGTAAAATTCGACGAGGAAAACGGTGGTGACGTCAAAAACGTCGTACGGTAAACCAGTTATCCGGCAGCAGAGGCGCTGCTGGCCAGAGTGTTGAAGGACGTTTAAAAAAATGACGGAGTGCACCAGAATGCACGAAAGCTGACGGAGACGGTGCGCGGGATACCAGTCACAGTCGGTAGGCAAGCCACGAAAGACGGAAGCGGCAAAAAGAACGGAGACGGAAAGGGATTTGCCGCTTTTTACGGTGCAGATCAAGCTGCGATAAACGGTAACTCTCGAGAGGGCTGAGAGCTAAGATTGCCTGTCGTCGGTCGCGTTGTCAGGGTAATCTACGGTCAGATCGGTACTCCAGACCGAATCAGGAAACGGTTTGGCGCTCCAGGCCAAGAAAAGGTCGGGTTTGGCGCTCCAGGCCAAATGACGGAAAGTTGACGGTACTAGAATCGGCGGTAAGGCCGAAGCGAGTCAAAGAAACGACAAACGAACCACCACAGAAGTGGTCTGGCCCATAACCTGATGAAAGGAGTGATATATATATATATGGGATATATATCGCTGAAACACAGGAAACACAGGTGGTGATCCGGTCGGTCTAAAAACTGCATAAGATAAAATACTTAGGTGTTTTATCGAGAGCGGTGCGGAACGGTCGGAGCGGTGACAGATGACAAGATGACAGGCACTCAAGGCGAGGGGTGAAACAAGGAGAAGCAGGCCCCCATACAGTGGGGGGGAAATCGGCTTCCCCGTGACCATCATCAATTCTGTCGAACAACTGTTGGGGGCATTTTTGGGCATGCGCCTTGAACATGCCACCACTATTGACTTGATGTTATGAGTGGGCGATGCCGTATCATGGTGTGTACCAATGGGGGAAAATACCATATCCTTGATTTGGAGCCTTTAGAGCACTCTCCATAGAGTACGCTTTTGTCACCTGGCAGCAGAACACCCCTGCACTTTCCACAAAATCCTCCACTCGATAAACCGAGTTTGGTGGGCATTGAAGGGTTGAGGGACCTCGCCCAAGTCCCCAATATGGACACTAATACTTCATAAATATCCGATAGTTGACTACCGTGGTAGTTATGGATGTTTTCGCCCTCATACTGATCCCATACTGCTAAAAACTAATTCGCCCTTACGGTGTTAAATGCATGGAAACCCGCATACATGAAAACCATATTCCCACGGAGGCAAGGAACTCATGGGAACACTGACTCTCACCCCCCATAAGGGGAGGTCAGTGGTGCCCTGTGTCACCCCTCGCCTGCTCGGATGTCACTTGCAGTGCCTGCTGTCTATCTCCGCTCGTGTGTCAGTGTCACGGTCCGTCCGCTAGCTTAAAACTGTGCATCTCCCAGTTTAATCCGACTTAGCCGAACCGAGAAGCTCTGCCTCACTGCCTTGACATTTTACAGTGCAAGCTAATATATCACTATATTATCAGCTTTCACATCAGGTCTGGACCCACCTACGTTCAGAGGTGTTTTTCTTGTCTTCCGTCCGCTTCGCGCCCTGCGATTCTATCCGACACTTCAAATTAGTACCGACATTTCTATTAGTACCGACACTTCAACCCGACATTCGACCTCCTTGCCTTCGCATAGGTCACCCTAGTACCGACATTTTTTAGTACCGACATTAACCTTAGTACCGACACTACAGCGCACTTTTTTGTGCGTTTCCGATCAACTGGACCGACATTACTTTTTACCCGACATGGCTTCCGCCCGACGTGAGACGATTGGTTCCGCGCTTCGTGCTGCACGCACACGCGCTGGTGCGTCACCATCCCCGTCACCGACGGCTTCGCACTCTTCACCATCTTCGAGTGCTCGACCCCGCCGCATCGTTGGGACTTCGTCCTTGCGTGCAAAACCGACATCTACGATTGAAGCCCCAACAGCTTTTGATTTCTTCAATGACCCTGACGTTTTGGTGACTACGCCTGTGGAGGAGGGCCGCGAGGAGGAGTTTCGTGATCAACTTTCTTACGCTTTTACGTATGGAAGTGACCTCGTGAGCTTCCTCAAGTCCGCTGGTTTCAAGCTTCCCGCTGGTTACACCTTTGACAACGCCACCGCCGACGCTGACTTCGCTGCCTTCACCGCTGGACTGGCTCACGTCATGTTCCCGATCTCGTACGCGGAGTCGGCCAAGCTGCTTGACCTGGAGCACGACTACGATTTCTATCACTCTACTGTGAACGAGATCCTGTTCTGCCTCCTGCCTCACCCCCTTCGTGGTAACGCATTATCTGTCTACCACGAGTGTGCGCGTACCCATCCCGCTGACGGCCGCTATGCACTCCAGCGACTTCGCTACGAGGTCGAGGGCGTGCCCGACGCCGATGGTATGCGCTACTGGACCCAGATGAGGGCCGTCGTCCTCTCTGAGACCGTAGACCCAGCTCCACAGCTGGCTACGATTCGACGCCTTTGTGAACGTCACCACAAGCTCAAGCCTGCGTACTCCGACTCCGACCGCGTTGCTGACCTCTGGCACATCCTGTCCGAGTCCGCCAAGAAGAGTCCGTACGTCGCCCCACTGTACCTGGTGGTGCTCCGCGAATTACGGTCAGGTCACATCTTTACTTTTGACCGCCTCGCGCTCCGCATCCGTCTCGCATTTCGGGACGAAAGCCCCCTGGCCACACTTTCGTCCCCGCCGAGCCCCGACACTCGGTCCGAGGGTTCTGGGTACCGCCCTAAGACCGCCACCCAGAAGCCCCAGACCCCTGACCCGCCCGGCCGCCCTACGGCCATGGCACTCCGCGCGAAGAAGCAGTCCGACACGCCGCTTGATGGGAAGTGGGTGGCCGACACCCCCACCGCCTTATACCTTAAGTGGTCTGGTACTGGTTATCCGTGTGCTGTCTGTTTCCGCGTGTGGGGTGTCACAGATGCTCATCCCGACACTCGTGGTGCTTGCCCCTTCGTGTGCATCGAGGCCTTCGCCAACAGCAAGCACCTGGTCACCTCCAAGCCGGCTCCGCCTCGCCCGCCGCTCGACCCGCCGCCTGCTGACACCGCCCCTGCCCCACCTGTTGTGCCCGTTGATGCAGCATTCCAGTCCGTGCGGCTCTTGCTGCCTGCACCTGGTGGTGGTGACACGATTGACGATGACGACGGCGATGCTCTGGTGGTGCCTGCGGCTGAGGACCTTGCCCCACCGCTTCTGGATGAGCCCGTCGGTGCCGCCCTGGCCTTCCAGGACGAGGACACCGACTGGCCAGCACTCCGGTCTTCACCTGTTTTGGGTTGTAGCCCTGCAGTTTTCGGGTTGTTGCCCTACAGTTTTAGGGTTGTTGCCCATAGTATTATCATGTCTATGATGATTTAGCATGATATAATAATGCCAAAAAACGAAGTTTTTCGAAATAAAACTGGCATTTTTGGGCATATATAGTTACAGTGGCCCTGTTACTCAACACAGTGTTTAGGGTATTACTTGATATCAGTAACCCTAATACAGGTAAAAAATAAGCAGTATAACGTTTTTGCAAAGATTTTTAAGCAAAACTGCATTTAATACCCACATAAACATAAAGTGTTTTTTAGGAGGTACGTTACACCCTCGTTACACACATTTAATTTTAGGGTTGTTACAGGGCGTTACACATGCTGCATAAATCAGGAATTGATATTTGATATATAAACATTCATTTTAAAATCAATCCAAAATTTTCAAAATGTGTTTTACGTACAGCATTTTGAGCGATTTATTGCCATAGCAATAGCGTTACCCATATATATTCAACACCTAATATTTTAGGGTGTCACACTGATATGACATGTGTCATTATGATTTTCTGATACCTTAATAGGTATAAAATCATAATCTTACATAAAATGGGCACACATTTTTCATTTTGAAATTAAACGTGGAGCTTTTTCACCTATTTTATAGCTTTTTTCAGCTGTCTGAAATATTGCTGTGGTGACATATTTCAGTGTAAATGTGAAATGTAAGTACAGAATCATTACAAGGAACTTCACTTTTGCATATGACATTTTTTTATAGCAAATAAGTGAGTTGTGCTGTATATCAACATTTACAGTTGACAGCATTCTGGGTTTTACTGATTTAAACCCATGCACAGCAAATGTACTTTTCTGGTTATGTATATGTTACGGTATGAGCCAGCATCGGTACAGGCCGGCCTGTACCGATATCTGTACTGGTACAGGCCGGCCTGTACCGAAATTGCACTGGTACAGGCCGGCCTGTACCAAATTCGGCTGGTATATACCAGCGGCTTGCTCATACCGTAACATATATATTAATCAACTTAAGTGGAAACAGCCACTTTAGCGATAGTTCTCAACCTATGATCTGTTTGAGCATAGGTCTGTGCTCTTAAGATTTATCAAAGTGATATATCTCATTTGGAACAAATCTGGACTTTGCTGGATACAATCACAGCAACTTCACACAACACATTTATGTGTGTGTGAATGTCCTTTACACTATTGTCAGAAATCATGTGAAAACTGATCTGTATGTTACATGCAAATTGAGCTGATCAATTCTGAATCAACTATCATAATGCAATGTACTTGTTGTAGTTGCTCCAGCTGATATGTGAGACGAATGGACAATGCTCAGCAGTGACCAGCTGCTTATTTGAGCATTGTATAATGCCTTCGGGTCTGGAGATATTCTCCATCCAGCCCTTCAGCATGTAGTTTTATCCTGTTTACCTTAGCTATCGCCATCACTGACATCCAACACGCACATGTGTTTGTCGGATGGTATCTATATTATCATGCACATAGTTGACATTATAGTTGATCATTTCACTTACTGAGTCAGTGAATGTCATTATACATAGTAATGTCAGTGGTGTGTGCATTGTATAGGTACTTGCTGATTTAGTACTTGTAAGTGTGTGTGTGAATTATTTACTATACACACTTGTATGTAGGTGACTTCTGGTATTACAATACACCAAGATGATTTATCATGCAGGATGATCTGTATACTATGTACTGAATAAATCTAGCATGATATATATATCAGCTTAGGGGTTATTGTAATCCTGTATACTCTCATTTACAATAATGAGTTGCTTGATTTATTTCACATGTAGTTCCGGTGAGCATTCCATTCAGTGATCCACCATAGAACGAACATGCTCATCCCAAATCCTTCGTCAGAGCATGTCGAGCTAATTATGGTGTTAAGATCACCTTCAGGCACCTTACACTTACATGGGTTCCAATATAGCTTACATGCACTGCAGTATGCTTTGTGCATTGTATAATGTATTGTGATGTGATGCCATGTGTCCCAGTTGTTAACGTGATCAAACTGGTATGTACATTACAGCTGGTATCGTGATCAAGCTGTATGAATAATGCATGCACAATCACAATGATGCTCAGTATAATAATGTACAGGTGGTGAAATGCACATCTGCTGCATGCACTCAGTATATACTCATGATAGTGTATACTGCAAGTATGTGTGTGTGTCAAGGCACGGTATCGATAACTGTCGATAACTGATATATCGATATATCGGTAATATCGCTATCAATCGATACCTTTTTATGTCGGTATCGGAATATCACTATCGACTAATACTACATTGCGTGCTATTGGTATCGACTAATAGGTTGAGGACGAATATTGCAATCGACTAATGCCACGTTTGCACTTATCGGTATCAACTGATACCAAATCCATGACATATCGGAAATAATATCGGAAAATCGGAAAATCGGTATCGATCTTTGGATCGCACTCCACTCTGCTTTCATTCGTCCATATTGCTAGAAAAGCAGTCTCAGGCAGTGAGACGTGCGAGCAAGGGATGAACCGAAAGCCACGAGAATAACATTAGATGGAATATAAGGTTATTCTCTAGGAACTGTCACGTGTGACCCACCAAAGGTGACAGGCCGGGATATCGATATCGAGGTCGATCTCGACTGTCGATACCGATATTCCAGCACACCACCTCACCTGAGGTGGGACACACAAGCTAGTGACAGTGACAAACACACCACCCTGACTAGTTAAGTGTTAAGGCTCCAAGCCTGAATAGTTATCTAGTCAGCAACATGTCACAGTCCGGAGTGCTAACACACAAGATCACAAGTAAGCATATAGTGCATGCTAGTGACAACTAGGTAAAAAAAATGTTGAGTGGCTAAGTTTCAATTTTCAAAATCTGCCCGTCGAGTGGACGTCTAAACGGTAAAAAATCTGCTGATCCCCATAAATTCAGAGCACGCTCGTGTTCGGTCTTGCACTCAAACCTCCGATATCATCAAGCAATTCAGAGCACGCTCGTGTCTGGTCAACGGCTAAGATCTCTGCTGGCGATTGGTACAGCGGGATTCCCGAAATAAATGCTGTTACCAAAACTGCCCTCCTCTGGGGTCTTACAACGGTGCACATCGAATCACATAGAATAATACTGTGCCGGATCCAACCAGAAAAAATAGAGCCGCCGCCAGCTAGTGTCGCGAGTAAATCAACTGAAACAAAGAAACAAAGTACAACCGACAAGTGTCGTGAGTAAATCAACAATTAAAAGAGATAGAAAGCCGCCGCGCCCGGATACGTCGCAAAGAAACAAAAGAGAAACCAATCAATAGTAATAGCCACCATCATCGTAGCCATCGTAGGCACCACCACCGTCGTAGTCCCCATGGTCACCATAATCGTCGTCGTAATCCACGAAGTCAGACTGTCCGCCGACAGCAGAATCGTCGGAAAATCCCGGACCACCCTGGTAGAGCTGGTGGTCTACGTGATCATGCCCATGCGCGTTGTGGGAGGCCTCCCAAGCCTCCCACTCCGCAGCGGTGTAACCGCCCTCAGCGGTTTCGTAATCGTCGTTGGCCTCGTCGTCCCAGGCCTCCGACTGCTCGTAATTATCAGAAATATTGCTCTCTCCAAGTGGAGAGTCATCTGCTGGCTCCTCGAACGAATCAACTCCAGGCTCGAGGGGAGCACCGGAGTGAGAAACTCCCAAGTGGGGTAGAGAAACAGCGGATTCCGAAAAATACTCTTCTTCACTAAAATCTGACTCGTCCTAGTACCCTGGAGGGTTCTGAGACCCATCATTCTCGTCCTCAAAATCAGACTCGTCCCAGTACCCTGGAGGGTTCTGGGAGTCATCTTGATCATCTACCGAACCGCAAAGAGCATCCACATGATCGGTCGAAAAATCATCGGGGCTCTGAAAAGCAGTAGCGCCAGCAGCAAAGGACCCTGCCGGCCGAGAGTCGAGATAGCGATGAATAACTTCACGCCGCATAATAGTGCGAGCGTGCTCCCTCGGCTCAGCGCGAGCCAAGGGGGTCCGTGGCAAATTCTGCGGAATGAATGCTGTTTGCGTAAAAACATCGGACCCAAGATCGACGAGCGAAACTTGGGTCTCACAATCAGCTGAGAGCACAGAGGTGGGTTGGTAGTGCGTCGATAAAATCGCACCACCAACCCCAGCGCCCTCAGACGCAATAGAAATCTGCAAAATGACTGGCGGGGTCTCCAAACAATCTGGCCCAATCGAAATGCCCACGCCAGGGACTGGAGAAGCGGAAACAGCGGCTGCAGCGCTCTGATAAAAAGAAATCACGCCGCGCAACATGGAGCAAACTGTCAGCAACTTCCGATGCCCCAGAGATGCCCCCTTCTCCAACTTACTGTCCGCCGATGCCAGGAGAGCCACCGCCTCTCCCAGGGTGCCAGGCAAAGAAACAACTTCCGGCATCTAAGCTAGTCGCACGCCTCCCCCACCAGAGGTGCTATCCTGAATAAATCGTGGGCGGGTGAATCACACCCGGACTGAAACGAACGGAAATAAGCTAAATATGACCGTCCATACAATCAGAAAAATAAACACTCGAAGGTGAGTGGGCTCATAACCTGCTAGAAAAGCAGTCTCAGGCAGTGAGACGTGCGAGCAAGGGATGAACCGAAAGCCACGAGAATAACATTAGATGGAATATAAGGTTATTCTCTAGGAACTGTCACGTGTGACCCACCAAAGGTGACAGACCGGGATATCGATATCGAGGTCGATCTCGACTGTCGATACCGATATTCCATCACATATTGCCATTCTCCTATGGCGTTAAGGTTTCATCGACTTACGGAATGAGTGTGTAATTTTCGGACCCCGCATCGAAGCATCGATCCGCCCCTTGCCACCCCATATATACGTAATTCGAGTGGGTGGTTCGGACCAATTGTCTCATTTGTCAATTAAAATATTATGGCTCGAACTCGCGGACCTAAACGTAGAAAGGCGAATCACACAGACGTTGTGTTGGTTGCCCAAGGCAAAGGATTGGTCAAACGCACTCAGAATCATCCGTATGACTCCGCTGGGAGTGACGATGTGGAATACCAAGTGAGGGAAATCAAAGCGCACAGGAAGTGCTACGGCGTAGACCAGTATCTCGTCGGCTGGGAGGGGTTAGCAACTCAGCACGATACGTGGGAGCCCGTGGAGAACCTGCCAGGTTCGGAAGACGCTATCACAACGTTCTGCAAGGAGCAAGCCGAGAAAGCCGCGGAGTCTGAGGCTAGAGAGGCAGGGAATAAACGTAAACGCTTGTCGACAGCTAGAAGTGCACCCAACGCCGATGGCGATGAAAGAGATGATGCACCAGGTATGAAACGACGGAAGACTCCCCTTCACTATTTACGCGCCGGCCCGCTTCGTTGTGTGTGTGTGTGTGCGTATAACAATTATCTAACTTTCGTTGGATGACCACAGAAGTTGAGGAAGATGGACAGCTACTCGACCCCAAGAACGGCAAAACGAAGCGTAGGGTTAAGGTGTGGGGCTACTTCTGGATCATCAAGACCGATGGCTATTACCCTTCGGGTGGCTTAAGCCACCCTAACAGCGATTTAGGGTGGCTTAAGCCACCTTAACGTTTTCAATTATTACGGGAGCTATCGGTACCGGAAGCTAGATTTTTTTAGCTCAAAATGACGGCGACATTGTCTTCTTTTAGACACTATGTGCACTATTAGGCGAGCCCAAGTTCCCGGTGAGCAATTTTGGGAAGTATCCAAGAGGGTGCAACATTTAGTAAAATTTGAGCGATTTTCCCGGTTTTTGCATACCCATGCTACTTCAACCGAGATTTTGAGGGTCAAGATGACCTCGGATCAAACTTTTGGCAAGACACTACAGAAAGAGCAGCTCGAGATCTTGACAACATAGGTCTCCAAATTTTGAAAGCGTCTTAGAGGAAGCCCCCGGTGAGCTAATTAGCTTAAGGTGGCTTAAGCCATCTTAAGGAAAATTGGGAAATACCCACCCTACTTCAACCGAGATTTTGAGGGTCAAGATGAACTCATAGTACCGCAGGTGTGGAGCGTGCATTTAGCGCCTGCGGCCAAATGCATAGTGACCTTAGAAAGTGTCTAAAAGAGGGTACCATAGAGCACGCACTTATGGCAGCGATGAATTAGACTACTTTGTTATTACAATGTAGAGTGCTAGAGTCCAGCATTTGCATGGAACAATAATTATCGGAATAAGTCCGATATATCGATATATTAGTTTATTGGTATTACTCGATACCTATTTGTGCACCTATCACAATATCGCAATCGACTGATACCTGTTCTCCTAATATTGGTATCGGTTAATAGCTTAGGATGGCATATCGGTATCGACTAATTAAAAAAGTTGGATATCGGTATCGACTAATACTTATTTTTGACTTATCGGAAAAAACTAATACCACCTAGAACCAACCGATACCGTGCCTTGGTGTGTGTGTGTTGCTGCAGGTATTATTATCTCCACACACTCGACTTTTTGCACACACTATGATGTTGCTGCAGAGTATTCAATGATCTGTCATGTTGAGCGTGTGTGTGTGTGTAAGCTATTCACACAACACTTATGCAGTTCACACTCATGATTGTAGGTTGATATAATCTGACAGTGAATAGAGTATAGTATCTCAGCAAACATTAGAGTATTATATGGCATGCTGCAGTATATTGTCATCATGCGTTCGTTCAGGATAATCCCGGATAGTATACATATATTCTGTCAGGACACCGTGACGCGCGCAGATGATGAATCAGAGATTATTGCAAGTATCGATAATGACGGTATGTTGATAACACTTCGCATACTGACATCGTCATAAAAAATTGCAAAATAATCATCGTGTACAGTAAGCGATTTGCTGCGATCATGAAAATCACGATGGTGCGCGCTGATGATTAAGAGCACATCTCATCGCAGTATGTCTAGCACATGATACGAGTGCTAATTTTCGCGCGGATACTGATTCCGCTGATGATTTCTGCGTCCGCATCTCATTTGCGAATTTTTGTACAGCTGCGAATCGTGTATGCGCATACATATGATCACTGCGCGCATGTATGCCGCATGCACACCTTGTCGCGCAGTATAGGTGACGATCAGCTGCTGTATACGATCTGCGAATGCGAATGCGTCGATATATCCTCGCGCACTATCTTCGCTTATACAGCGGTCAGTATATGCAGTATATCAATGTTTATGCGATCGCGACGCCAGATATTACTCGCGCTCCGCAACCTGCATACACAAAATTTTTGATATCTACGCTGCACTCACACTTGAGTTCTCGTTTCTCGCCTTAACGATCGAATACCAATGATAAGGACGCTGACGCGAGCCTTAAGAAATATATGATATAATAAGATAGTGCAGTGTTATTGAACAGTAACACGCGCACAGCTTATGAGCGGGTTGTGAGTTGCAGTCTCCGTAGAAGATCTGCTGAAGCACAACGCTTCCTCACTTTTATACCTACGTCACCCATCATCTTAGATGGTACCGCCATTGGGTTGTGAACCCGAGACGTGGGTTGAACGACCAGCATGGTAATAACGACTAGTTCGTTCATGCTGCACATGCGAGTTCCGCGCATGCTGAAAGCTAAAGATGGTTCTTGGTGTGTTTCCAAGATGTATCTTTGCTTTGCCATCTTTGAGTTCGACATACGAACTCTCGATGACAGGGATGCCTGATGATATGACATAATCATCTGGCGACATGTACAGTCATCGTCGACCGTACTGACGACTGTCATAAATGTATGACGCGACTCGACCTGTACAGTCATGATCGACCATACTGTCGACTGTCATAATAATTTATGACATGACATGACATGACATGGTATGACATGTATGACAGGTATGACACGTATGACATGTATGACACATATGTCATCGGTCATAACCCTGACAGCCTCACTGCCTTGACATTTTACAGTGCAAGCTAATATATCACTATATTATCAGCTTTCACATCAGGAACCTGATTCTAAAAATCCCTTTCACAGGGATACGAGCTAAACATAATGAAAGTGCCACCGCATGGTCCTGCCGCTTAACCGAAAACCTTGTACTCTTTAGAGTAGGAAAGCCTTCTCGTCGTAGCTAGGAGAGCGGAGAGGCTGATCTGGAACAAAGGAAACACCATGTGAGAGGGAGGCCCTCCAACATCTCTCTTCCACAAATCTTTCGAGGTTTCTACACACTGTCATGGGCAAGATAAAACCTATTGAACAAGGTGCAGCGGCCACACCTGACAGTGAGGGCAACATCCCCGAAAGCAAGCCGGAGAGATCGAACCTCACCTTAAAAGAATACAAGGACAAGAAACTTTACCTTGCTCCATCGTCGCTAGTCGGTCCACCTTGAAAAGTGCTCTCACGCACTACAATAACAATATTATTTTATCGCTTCTCCATCTCAGAAAGCTAGGAACGGCGCTAGGAATTGCGAACTCTTCATCCGGCTGACTGCGTCCAGCGCACCGGGCTCGAGGCTCGAGCGGGGGACTGCGAGCAGCCGGCGCTCTAAAATTTCGGGCGGCGATCGCCGGCGACACGTCAGACTTCCACAGCACTAGAATGCACCCTTCCAGCTGCATCGGACGCTCGCCACCTGTACGATTCGTGTTCGTGTGGGGGCTCTCCGTTTCCCTCGCCTGACGTTGTTTCCTGTCGTGTGGTTTCAGGTTTGCCCGAATGCCGGAGAAATTCGTGTACCTCCCCAAGTTTCAATAATTCGTAGCGAGTGTTATGGAACCTACCGCTGCGGAACGCAGGTCGTTTTCTTCCGTTGATCCCTTTCAGCCTCGCCTTCTGTTTAGAGCTTGAGCGTCGCAAAACCCTGTTCGCGCTTGATATCCGAGGCCCTTGCTCAGTTTTTGAAACAGCACACGCGCATCAGCACTTGGAGCTTATTCATATATTTTGTGTTATACTCTCTCCATGCCCCTCCCAAACACCTTACAGCATCCCTTCCACAGCTTTGCGCTCTACACGAACCCACGCTCGTCGCTCCCAACACTTGTCCCACCATCTCTTTATGACTCCAGTTTGAAAACCAGTGAACCTGCGCATTCACTTTTTGCCCCAAACATCGCCCGGATATCACCCTGATCTTGATAATTGACTACCTGCGTTTCCCTCCCTGGCAGAGATGAAGAGCTAGAGCAAGCATATAACAACTCGAGACTGTACAAGTTATTGTCACGACAACATCCCGAGTCGTGGCTAGACCGTGAGGGTGAGTTGCTAGAGCTTCAGATCTGCGAATTTTCGATCACCCACGGTGAACCGCCGTGAACCTCGTGGTGACACAGTGCAGTCTCTGACCTGTAACGCTTCAAGTCGGCTCGCAGGTCCAAATTGGGATAAATTTTGGAAACTTATTGCAGAAGGGACCAGTGTCATCAACTACGAGTCACCCGATTACGGTTACGAAACAACCTTGATGGCGGCGGTGAGTCCGTATCAAGCGAGGGTGGAGCGGCTCCCGGACTGTGCGTTCACGCACGATGCGAGAGGTCTTGCTTCATGACCAGCTGTATGGCCATATCCACAAACATGCGCACACATTCGACGGCTAGTCTTCGATGCATCACTCTGGCGGAAAACTCGCATATTTCTCGAGTCGATGGTGTCTTGTGGAGCGGCGTTGTGGGCTTGCAGGTAGCGTCTGGGACGCCGGAGCATGTGCGAGCGCTGCTCGACAGGGGCGCTGACCTTAACAAGCGGTATCCTTTGATATTCAAGTCTCGCCTCATGTCGGCTAGTTATAGTGCATACAGTATATCGCTTTGAAAGCCAAGGCGCTGCATCAATACGACAGTGTGGCTGGCATAGAAAAGTACACGCTACCACGAGTGCTCATCGCTTGCGTGAGCACACCGGCGATGCCTCCGTGGATATCCACGCGTCAACACTGTCTCCCCGGGTGGCGTGTCACGGGGCACGCACCAATGCAATTATCGTAGGTGATTCGTCTCGAGGATCGCACCTCATGCCTTCCACTTGGATAGTGGTGGCACGTGGACTCTCTTTGCGAGGTACATAAATGCGTAGCTTGGTGCTTTGGTGTATTGTGGCTCAGGAACATCTTTGGTAAAGCAGCTATCATGTATGCGATGCAAGGTCCGCACTTCGACTTAACTTGAGAGCGCTATAGTTAATGGCACTCGCACTTATGGGGAGAACGGGAGACCCATTCGCCACCATCCATCGGCTCAAGGAGGAGGGGGGGGCTTCGCCGCCTCCACCAAGTGCCCCTTATGCTTGGTGTCCAGCGTCAGATATATCGCTTGGCTTGGTGAAGGTGTGTAAGATCCGTTGCTTGGTGTACTTCGCGGGTGAGGGGGCGGGTAGGGTCACCTGCTAGGCTGCTGGGATGACGGGACGGAGGGATGATCTGACGAAGGAGGGATGATCCGACCTGCAGAGGAGCGCCTCGAGAAGCTTGAAGTATTGCTGCAAGGGGGAGCCGATGTTGAGCAGGTGCGGGGGGCAGCAAAAGCGCATTGAAAGTCGCCCGTCTGCCCTCCAGTATCCAAAACTACATAGACTTTGCTCTTCCTCATCTCACTACCTTTGCTTATTTAGTGGCATGCCAAGCACCACCCTCCGTCTGCCTCGAGCACCCCGTCACTTGCGCCTGTCACTTGCGATGCGCGCTGACTTACAATGTGCAACCTATCACATGTCATGCGCACCTTGTTACACGGCATGCACACCGTGTAACATGCCATGCGCACCTTGCTGCATGCCATGCGCACGTTCTAACATGCCATGCGCACCTTGCTACAATTCATACACACCTTGTTACAATCATGTTGCTCGCACCTTGTTACATACCATGCACATGTTGCCACATATGACGCACCTAGTTACATACCATGCACATGTTGCCACATATGACGCACCTTGTTACATACCATGCACATGTTGTCACATATGACGCACCTTGTTACATACCATGCCACGTGCGCCCCGTCACAAAGCATGCCGTTGACACACAAAAATCCAATGTGGCTCAGAAGACTCTAGCAATTGCGGTGGCCGGGCGAGTTGGTGACGTGCGCCAAGCAGGCTGACAACCTCGGCAGCACCCCCGTGATCACCGCAGTGTCCAAGCGAGCTCCACGGTGCCCGCCCTCCCACGCGCAGCATCCATCACATCGGTGCGGTGGTAAAGCAATCCTCACGGCATCTAATTTGCGGTTGCGCTGTCCCGCATTGTAATGATAAGCTGGCGCCACTTGCCTGTCTCTTGTATGCCGTCTTATCTTGAATTGCGTCACATTTGACTTGCGCTCTGATTGACTAAATGGTCGATTTGTTTAAGCATCTGATCTCCCATGCACCCAAATCCCGTCGGCCTGGACCGACGTTGTTTGGATCTTGGAATTAGAATTTCCTACATCCACGGCCTCACCAGGCTGGCTGCATCGCTCGAGTGAGACGCCCACTTGCCAGGCTGGCTGCATCGCTCGAGTGAGACGCCAACTTGCCAGGCTGGCTGTATCGCTCCAGTGAGACGCCCACTTGCCAGGCTGGCTGCATCGCTGAGTATTCGCTTGCTTGCCGCAGGGTGCTCGCCAGAATCTTGGAAGCGGGTGCACAGGTGGATGCTCGAAACAGGTGACCCTTCGGAAGGCGCACTTGCGGAGCACGCGCCTTTGTGCTCTAATGGCACTTATGCACAAGCCTGCACACCGCGCTGAGCCACCTGGCGCTTCCGCCTTCCTCAGAACTTCCTTACCTCCGCTCCCTACAACTTGTTGAAACATGAGGATGTTGTCGGAGCAACATCCAGACGTTTGCCGTCGGGCGCTTTTGTGCTGATGGCAACCCTACAGTTGCCGCTGCCGCTGGTGTCGGGGGCTCATACTAGAGGCGCCTCAATCTCGATGCTGCAATACATCCATGCGTTTGCTCGCAGCTTGCGTGACTTTTTCCACGTGGTATCTGCACATGCTCTTGAGTTCTCTTGCAGGGATGGGTATGGCGACACTGCTACTGGCATGATTAGGGTTTAGGGTTTTATCTCAGGGATGGTATGACAGCACTGCAGCTGGCGGCAGCCACAAATAGATTGAGCTGTGCAGAGGTGAGTGTCTCTGATGTCCACGAGTGCTTTGCAGTCTTTGCAATAGGACAAAGTCCCACCTGTGGTGTTGCCAAGCCCGCCAGGACACCGCCTCAATTTATTTGCCGCATCGGTTTGGTCCGAGGAGCCTCCACAGACTCCCAGAGGGAAATGCCGATGATGCTTTGCAACTTGCTTGTGCTCAGTGGTGACATGTTCTGATCACTTGCCTGTGGTTGTGATGATGCATTGCAACTTGCTTGTGCTCAGTGGTGACATGTTCTGATTACTTGCCTGCGGTCGCGATGATGCATTGCAACCTGCTTTTGCTCAGTGGTGATATGTTCTGATCACTTGCCTGTGGTTGTGATGATGCATTGCAACTTGCTTGTGCTCAGTGGTGATATGTTCTGATCACTTGCCTGTGGTTGCGATGATGCATTGCAACCTGCTTGTGCTCAGTGGTGATATGTTCTGATCACTTGCCTGTGGTTGCGATGATGCATTGCAACCTGCTTGTGCTCAGTGGTGATATGTTCTGATCACTTGCCTGTGGTTGCGATGATGCTCTCGGGAATGAGAGAACGAGATGGCTGCATCAATGGGCATTGAGCAAGTGGCGCGTTGGCACTTTAACTTGCGCGAGCACTCGGCCGCCAATCACGCATGCAAAGCCGTACCGGTATATTTAGGGCTCCTTCTATTCTACCCCACGGACACAGGTGTTGCTACAAGCCGGAGCCAGCACCCGCGCCCAGGTCACGGATGCCAGTGACATCACGAGTGATCCAACGTGGCGGTGTGCCCATACCCCTCGCCGCCCTCTCTCCCTTGTGTATGCATCCCCAAGGGGGTGTTGTTCTTCTTGAACTTGGGCAGTAGTGCTATGTTTAAGTTAAGATAGTGACAGCCTCAGTTGACACAATCGAACTTACAAGTTGACAATGTATGCTTGTTATAAAAGCATAAGAATCAATTGATTCGGCATCGCTCAGACCAGTTTCGTTCTCTGCCTGGAACTCGTCAGCGAGACAATAAATTGTGATTCACTTCCGTGGACCCTTTACCACATATAACCCTACGAATCAAGAATATCCAATCGGCTCGGGGAAAAATCTATACGTAAAGTGGGGTGAGCAGATATGAGATAACAGAAGCGCAATCACCATCGGGAGCATATCGCCACTCACAAATAAGATAACCAAAGCACTGAGAAAAAGAAACATTCAAGCATCTTGTAACCGAGCAGCATTCAGAGCGGTTTGGTCTTCATCCGCATCACCAAGCACTCGAGCTTGCCCCGGTGGCCCAACGGGAACTTTGCCGCCACAGCCGATAAGCCCCGGCAATCACGGAAACCAACGTACTAGCTTCCCTGCTCTCCGGGCAAGCCGAACTCCAGTGAACAAAAGGAAAGGCGCGGCGCTCATCTGTAAGACGAACACTTCCACGCTTCTCATTTTGCGGCATCTGCCGAAGATAGACACGGCCGTCATCCACCTTCACCTCCGTACCGCACTACTCCAGCGCATCCAACATGCATCGGAAACCCTAAAACCCCGCCACCTCCGTCTGCAATACCCGCATCCCCAGTGCATAACATCCGTGACGGTAACGGCGCAGAGCACGCCGAATCCTTCGGCATTCACTTTTACTCCCCGTCCACGCGCGCACCATCGCCAGAGCATCACCGGCCTGCCTCCCCATCAACAAATACCGGCGATCTGCACGAACGCTCTGCGTAAACCCCCGTTCGTCACATGGACAAACGCAGAGAGCCATCCCCGGACTATCGCATCCTCCCATACCAACACCACGTGTCTGGCAAACCAAGCGCCCGGCAATCCACACATAGATGTAAGTCAAAGAAAGCAGCAGCGCGTGTATAAGCTTGGCCTTCGTCATACGCACGGCCGTCTCCTGCGCAACACCAGTCACATACCATCGAACACCGCGGCCGCCACGTACATTAACCAGAACAGAGCCCACACGAGACCGATCGCACACCAAAATATTTTTAGAACAATGAATGTAAGCGATTCTTTGGTGGTGGAGAGATGGCTCGAGCAGCTCGGGGGGCAGAGATGAACCGGCTCCAGAGACACGGCAGCGGCGCGCGGTGCACTTGCAGAGGGGCTCAGGTGGCTCAGTGAGGCTCAGGGGGTCCCATTCTTCACTAGCGAGCTCCGGAAAACCCGGATAAGTGTCCCGCAGTGTGTGCTGGATCCTTTTGATCTCCGGGGTGGGTACATAGTGCAGCCGGTCTTCTGTGGCTACGGGGTGCCAGAGGCATCGGTCCAAGGATGAGCCACACACAGTGTCCCGCAGTGTGTGCTGAATCCTTTGATCACTGGTGAGGGCACATAGTGCAGCCGGACCTCGATGGTTATGTGATGCTAAGGAGTAAGTCCAAGGATAAAGCCACAGCCGAAGGAGCCAGCCATCCAACATGACTGTGCATCGCCTGGTCAGCCACATTATCTGTCGGGTTAATGTAGGCCTGTACTGCCGATGACAGCTGTGACCGCCCCCCGAGGAAGCACACCTGCTCCAGCGTCACGCCCACCGCCCTGGCACAGGTAGCTGCACCCTGCCTGGTGCTGTGAGCCGAGGAGTGCCCCCCCATCCGGAGGCCCGCATACCACACTACCCAGCGCCAGCTGGAGCCACTCGTTGGCCAGGTCCGTGTCCGATCCTGACGAGCTGATCCTCTCCCCCGACAGCCTCCAGTAGCTACCACGCACACCCCGATCGGTGGGTACACCCGGGTGTTGCACGCCGCCAGGCCTCATCCCTACCCCGTGCCCAGAGCTCCCGTGGATGGACAGCTTCCTCTTCAGCGCCACGTTCTAGCTCACCTCCAACCGCGTGCCCTTGGCACGCCCCATCAATGCCGCCGCTGGCCCACTGCCAGCTTTTAGGTGACAGCTCATGGGGACCCGGCACGTGGAACATGGCTGCGTCCCAGCTTGACGGCCCGAGCAGCTCGGAGCCTCCCGGCCTGCTCGCAGCTAACAGATCCCGGCTGGCGCGGCGTGATGACCACCTCGTCCGGGATCGCTTCCAGCTCCCGGAACTACGACTGGTCCGGCCAGAAAGGCGCCACTACTGTTCCCCCAGCGCCTTCCTCTTAAACTGGAGCCTGCGGAAGTTGAGAGGTTTCTGTGCCGGTAGATCAATCTGAATTTCCAGCGCCATCAGATCCAAAGCAGCAGATCCGGATCTAGATCTGATGGGTTTACACCCGACATTATTCAGTAGTTCCACCCGAGGAATCCGCAGCTCTTTTCTTCTCCTGCCTCTCCTTCCCACCCAATGCAGAAGACTCGATCTTTGTTGCGCTTCCCACCTCACCTCTCGATTGCCTTGCGATTAGGTTGGACTAAAGGTAAAGCATTACCAAATATACCGTGTCACTCGCGCTTTACCAAAAATGCGGCGTCACTCGCGCCGCGTGAAAGACGATGGGTATTTATTTGAAGAGTTCCACGGCATGTGCCCTTTGGCTCTTAGATTGAGTGCGAACAGAAAGGAACCTATCAATGTGCGAAAATCAATTTCAGAGGAGATGTAATTCGCACCTTGTCAGCAATGGTGTAACAATTCGTTGGTTTTGCGACAAGCTTGCTTACAACAGCGTTTTGGGGTCAGGATGGAGATGGCTAGGCGGGTGTCCCGGATGCTACCTTCTCCCGAAGGCGCTCTGTATACGGACTACCAGCTGCTCAGCCCTCAGGAGCTCGCGCTCGTGCGCAAGGTCCATCGCCCCCATCCCGCTCGCCAGGGCCCCCAACCGCAGCACGGCACTCCCCACCCTCTCTGCGCCCCCCCATGTGCCCCACTGCGACGGGTCAGCCCTAGCGCCTGGTCTGCTGCGCCCACCCATGTGCCCCACTGCGACGGGTCAGCCCTAGCGCCTGGTCTGCTGCGCCCACCCATGTGCCCCACTGCGGCGGGTCAGCCCTAGCGCCTGGTCTGCTGCGCCGCCCCCATGTGCATGCAGGCCCTCCGATTGGGGAGGAGGGTGCACGCAGGCCCTC
>LGRX02012299.1:0-11306 GCA_001247695.2 Cymbomonas tetramitiformis
ATGAGCACAACGGGCGGTGAACAATGAAAGTGGCATGAACACACCTGTTGGTGAACAATGCAAGTGACATGAGCACACCTGTTGGTGAACAATGAAAGTGACATCATCACCACGGGCGGTGCGACATGTTCACATCCAGCACATCATCCGGTAAGAACCCTTGCTTCAGAGCGCATGTGCCGGCACACGCATTCTGTTTGTTGCTTCCCCGGCAGGTGTCGCCGGACAGGGACCAGCATGCAAGGCGGGCCTTGGACGTGGCTTTGAGGGTTAGGGCGGACTGTGCAGGCGGTCACCATTCTCCAGGCGAAGGAAAAGAAGGTGCGATGCTGCCAAATCCTGTTTTGCAACTCACCTTCAGCTTGGTCTATTTTAGAGTGAAGCTCCGGTAGACGCGAGTTGGGCCATGACTTGCTCTTAGGGAGTGTTACGTGTGACAACGCAGCGCGCCCCAGTCACAGGTGCGGCGTCCTGGCGTAGTCATAGTAAGCACGTGAGGTTGCAGTGTGCTCCTTGCATGCAGAGTGCGAGACACCGCAGCCCGCTCGTAGTGATCTGGGAGCTGCCGCGAGCGTGGCAAAGTGCAGAGCTCTGGCCATGTGCGCAGTAGCGCAGCACCTGGTGCTGAGTGAGACAACCAATCAGAGGGCTTGCGCCACAATGGCAGCTGCGCTGACCCCAAACTTTTTCAAACGCTAATTGCATGCATGTAGTTAGGTTCCTGTTGGTCTTGTTGCCTGAGTTGTATAATCCTTGGAACCTCTCTTTGCTGCCGCTCGCACCCAGAGGGAGCCTGGCTTGCGTTGCCATGTCATGCCGCACTCCGGTGGACCTCCTTTGAGGGCTCCTTGCTGAGGTGGCAGAAAGAATGTCATGTGGCTGATGGATGAGGGGTTGATACCACAGTCGAACCGAAGATCAATAATCAAGGTAAACATCAAGTCCCGGAAGACGGGAAAGAGCGGTAAGAGCACCAGGCGTAACAGTGGGGCAAGCTCCACGCGTACTTCTGGGGGTGTGTCAAGGAGAGCCTCCGTCGGTGATGCCTTAGCCATAGACGATGAAGAACAGAAGGACGAGCATAGTTGAGTGTATCACACAACAGAGGCATCATTATCATGATTATGTATAGAATTAGGCATTTTTTGTACGAAAGGAAACGTATATATATTTTTTGACAACTGGCTGCCTTGGGCAAACCCCCCAATTCGATTGATACAATTATTGGTTGGCACGTAAGCAGCAGGTGGGCAATGTGTCCGGCGGGATCCAGCCGGTAAATGATTCCATAGTGTTGCTATTGAAGATCCCCAAGTCATCGGTGTCGCTTGCATACACAACTTCACTGCATCTGCTGCTGTGTGTTAATCATGTTCCCCCTCCCCGGGACAACTAGTGTGCATATCATATATTAGTGCACAAGTTTTGTTAAGGCATTTGTTGAGAGTCTCGATAGCAGCAAATGGCATACATTTGATCCAAGGATAGTGAACGCATTTCAGGATGTGTTCCGAAATTCCGTAATGCTGGTTTTCGAGCATTAGCGATCTGGAGAGGAGGGAAACTGTTGACATGAATGTGCTTAAGTATGGACATTTGCTAAGCATATTCGATCCGACCCTGATTTCCCGACATTAATATATCTGAGCACGCACTGTACTTGATGATCGTGAAGCTCGTCTCCCGCGCCCATCATCTGTTACGAACCCTAAGTATACTTCGCGATATTTCGGTCTAGAGACTCGGGTTCCAGAGTTGAGAGTAGTTCTAGATATATTTCGTTGTCTCTCTGTTTCTCGGATTGAGATACGCGCTACAGAAAAAAGAAAAAAAAAGAAAAAACCACGCCCGTCGGGCGTATGAGTAAATTAATTTCCCCGGCCCTACTCTGGGCCGGAACGCGCTACAGTGGGGGGAACCCTATATAGGCATGGTGACCCGATAGGCAAAGGCCGATTTTTTTATTACAAATCGCAGCATACGATATTTAAAGAGACTCGAATCGCGAATATTTCGGTGAAATCAGGATAGAATCATGGGGACACTGGGAATTCTAAATATGAATGTATATATCAACATTATATTCGATTCCATGCATATGCGCCTATCCATCACGAAGACGCCCCCGAAAATAGTAGCGCGGGATTTTGATGAATAGAGTGCAAACGCGTGATATATTCGATAGAACGGGTGACGACAGAATCGTGAAAGAAAACAGAAAGCTGATCTTCGAGAGTGAAAAGAAACGAGAATGTTTGGGTTTTGGGCTGTGTCATCAGGCGATTGCGCGGTCCACATTATGGGTGGATGACTTCCATCGAACGATTCAATTATTTTTTTCAATCGTGTATCCGCTATTTCACAAAAAGTGTAAAACCCCCATTTTGATTTTATAGTGTCTCAATGCGGATTCCTCATTGTTTTTTTATTACAACGATCTTAATATTCCGAGCTGGCGTCACGGAGGCGGCGCGTATAGTGCTGAAATATCCCCAGATTTATATATTGGGAACATCGAAGATCTCGTTTGGATACGGCATTTGGGTGATACGGCGTATCGATGGCGCCTGCATCCCTCTTTGCCTAAAGGGTTACCACTCTTGACTCTATCCACCCCCATATCCAATCGCGCGTGAAAATTGGTGGCTATAGAGAATTACACCACAATTTTGTATATAAATAACCCAATCCAACTCACTTCCGGATATAAATTGCATACTCCGCGATCAATATCGCGCGCGTACGATCGCGCGAGGCTACATGTAGCCCCTCCCCTATACCTCGTCATTTGGAAATCGTCAACAGATTGGAAATGATCAACAAATAGGGAAAATCGGCGGTATCGCGCGCATGGGTTGCGATATCGACCTGGGACAAAAGCGCATTATCACAGTCACTTGATGACAGTGCGGAAACACATTTCGCTTGCCTCCAACAGTCCAAAATAACGTTTTTTATGATGCAGTGCAATTCGAAATCTTCGACTAGTGATCGAAATCGTGCAAATAAGGATGCTATGGAGATCTACAAGAGTATCCCGATGGGACTATGTGATTGTGAAACCCTAAACCCTAAACCCCAAAACCTCACTTATTTGCAGAGATCCAGACGATCGGCGGACAATGGTCCCCCGCGCGGGTTGGACCATGGTGGGATGATGTCATCGGATGCTGGGGAAACTACAGCGTGTGCTAGTCAAAAAGCTTGGTTTAAGCGAGACACATATGGTGCACCAAACCACATGTCTAGAAACTAGGATTTCTCGATCCGTACACAGTACTTGGATCTGGACATGTTTAGGGCTTATGATAATAACTATCTCTTATCGGATTACGAAAACTGAAGATCATGTATAAATATATACATCGTTGTGTGTGTATATATATATACAATTAAAATCGAGTTTTAGTTTTAAAATATATTTATATCGGAGGACATCAATATTGTTGTCGACTGATAATCCAATACTGCCGAGTCGCCACCAAGTACTATCAAGGAGTCGTCAAATATTTTATCGAGTACTCATCGAATTTATCGAATGGTCGTAGAATGTTATCGAGCAATTATCGAACGACATCGAGTACTCGTCGATATTTATCGATTATTCGATGACTACCGTGTAGGCATATTGAAAGGTTGTCCCGCAAAGATCAATGCTATCGGGAATATATCGAGTACTATCGATTAATCCTTGCATATTATCGACTATTAGTGGACTGCTATCGTATCAATCGAGTAGATGTCGAAATTTATCGACCGAGGTCGAAATTGATCGACCGGGTCGCGGGTTGAGTGGTCATCGATTCCTATGGATTAGTCTTCGAGCTTTGCTAGTCCCTCACAACCGCGATCTTATCCTACCGCGGTCGACGTCCTTCACGCGATCCGCACGCGATCAATAACATGCCCCGAAAATCGTTTAGAACTTTTGCAACACCTTACACTTTTTTTGGTGGCAACATTCTAGCGTTTGCTTGATACGATCGAGGTGTTCCGTGGGGGACGCTTGCGGAACATCATGATATCGTCCACGAACCGCACCCGCACGAATGGCAGATGTCCCAAGTGCTACTGCCGATCATGCGGGATTGGGGTCGGGGTCGGCGGGGTCGGAGTCGGAGTCGGAGTCGGAGTCGGAGTCGGAGTCGGAGTCGGGGTCGGGGGTGAGTTCTAGTTATCGTATGTTACGGTACCGTAGGCAGTAACTCATATGAGCCGAAAATGTCAAGTGTGCATCGCCCTACGCATGCCCACAGACGTGTGTGTATGCTGATGAGAAGTGTGATACTCGGGCTGGTGGGGGATATATATATATATACGTAGTATCATGGAGTGTATACGATAGGCAGATATATATATGTATCACAGAATGCACAATCAGTGAACACAGACTTTCGGAATACTAAGATGCTGATAACATAAAATACTTTAGGGGTTTTATGCATCTGTGTTCCGAGCTACCGAGACGCATGCTACGTGTGACACGGCTCTCCGAAAGAGGACAGCAGGAGACAGGCCCCCCACTTTATAGTGGGGGGGTAAATCGGTCTACCCGTGACACCACCTCCTCCAAGGAGCCTTTTTCAGCTCAGCTAAGTGGCATCTGCCTGCGCTAATTCAAACTCTCAAGAGTGGAGCTTCCGAGGATTGATAGCGGGGGCAGCAGGGGTTCTAGAAATCCCCCCTAGAACTTGCATTTTGCCTTTGGGGGGTTAGCACCCCCCCCCCTAGGAGTTGCTTTTTGCCGTTGGGGGGTCAGCACACCCCCCCCTAGAACTTGCACTCGCGCACACTGCGGGGCGGGCGGGAGTGCCCCACGGTACCACCATAACGCGCGCGGGGCGAGCGGGAGTGCCCCACGATACCACCATAACGCGCGCGGGTCGGGTGGGAGTGCCCCACTATAAAGCGATACGTGCCCTGTGATACCACCATCACGCTCGCGGGGGACGGGAGTGCAGTGTCGCAATCGGTTGCAAACCGATCTCGATGGGACCAAATGAGCATATCCTACCAACAGTGCCGGTTTGCCTCGGTTTAACTGGTGCCATCTACTTGACGGCATCGGTCCCGGACGGTTTAATGCTGGATGATGTCCTATCGGTATCGGTTGCTTACGGATCAACGTGCTGCAATATACCGGGAAGATCGGTTCTACGCGGTTCTAAAGTCTAAATCTACCGATACTACTATCGGTTCTACACGGTTCAAAAGTCTAAATCTACCGTGAATGTCGTGTGAACATATTGTGTTACAATATGACATCATACTAGTCACACACACCGAAATACATAATGTCTATTAGGCAGAATTAATGTTATGCAGTGCCGTCTTCATTGTCAGGTTGTTCAAGCACCTCCACAGAAGGAACGGCCTTGATGAAACGAGTATCGGCATCTACTTTGGAACTTTTATCGATTTTAATTCCAAAATGAGGTTTATAAAATAATTGCTAGAAAAAAGTAACAGGTGCAGATTTCGGTCGTGAGTTAATTTTTCTTTTTAATTTTAGGTTTTAACTTTTCGTTTTCAACGGCTCGAATTATATAATTCCTACTATTTTTTCTACATTGTTGGCTCTCACAATTCTCATCGGCGTCCTCTTCGGCATACAGTATCGAGAATGCGAGCACGGTTCATCGATGGCTAACACACCATCGGGATCGGGACAATGCGGTTCAATTTCGGGAAAATCTCATCGGGATCGGGATGAGACGGATCAAAATTTCTCAACCCCCCGTCGGGATCGGTGCCGTCCGGATCGAAAGCACCCAGGGTCCTGTCGGGGACAATTGATGACGGATCATCGAGCAGGATTAAAACCGTCGTCGGTATTTCGGTTTCAACCGAAACCGATTGCGACACTGCGGGAGTGCCCTACGATACCCCCATCACGCTCGCGAGGCGGGCAGGAGTGCCCCACGAGACCACCGTCGCGCGCGTGGGGCGGGCGGGAGTGTCCCACGATACCACCATCGATCGCGCGCGTGGGGCGGGCGGGAGTGTCCCACGATACCACCATCGCGCGCGTGGGGCGGGCGGGATTGTCCCACGATACCACCATCGCGCGCGTGGGACGGGCGGGAGTGTCCCACGATACCACCATCACGGGCGCGGACTAGTCACGCAAGGATGGTGGGGGTGGGAGTGCCCCGCGCTATCGCCTCACATGTTATATTATTATGCGCCGCAGGCGCGAATTTTTGAACATCGTTCCCGACTTTTTCGTTGAACACTGGAGTTATTCTGAGGCAAGGGGCTGTGCTCAGACCCCCCCCCTAGGACTTGCATTCTACCCTTGGGGGGTGAGCGCCCCCCTAGGACTTGATTTTGGCGTTGGGGGGTCGACTTCCCTAGGAAGTCACAGAACCCTGCTGCCCCCCCGCTATCAATCCTCGGAAGCTCGTGGTAAAAGCAGGTCTCACACAGTTGTCCAGGGAATTAGGGTTTGGGCTCTGGAGCCGGCGGCGGCAACGTCCTCGATGGCAGAGGACGTCGAGCGTGAGGAAGACGATGTTCAACCAATGCCCTTGCGGTGCCAAGGCCAAGAGTGGCCTGGCACCACCAGAGCGAATGCTCCGACGAAGAAAGGGTGAGGAGGCGGAAGGTGGAAAATGCGACCGGAAGGGATGTGGTTGAGTGCATGGGGAATGGCTCTAAAGGGATGATGGTGAAGGGTGAAGTGGGCGCGACAACATCACCAGACACCACCAGGTGGTGACCAGGGGGGCGCATAAGGTGAAGGTGAGGGAAGTGGAGGGATGACGTCGTCGGTGTCAAAGTGCTCGCTGTCGAAGGCGAAATTGTCAGAGGCGTGCTTGGTGTTTGGTGCATAAGCACCACCAGACACCACCATACCGAAGCCAGTGGAAAACCTTTAAGGAATTAGGTAGCACAACAAATAGCTTAGTTCTTGTGAAAGGACTGGGATTTTTTCATCGAAAACCGCAGAAATACACCCCAAAAGCGTCGCATTAAAAAGTACCACTATACTCACTTGAGGCGTGTATCAATATATTTTGATATTGCTTTGACCCATAAATATGATGTGGAAACACACTTTGGGACCCATTGGCCACAAACGATGCCCAATATTGATTGTTGACTTGTCACAACTATGAACACGCTTAGAAGGGGTCCCTCGGGCACCCCTGAAAGGCCTGTCACACCCCCCATATTCAGTCACGCTACCGCAGCCCATGTCAGACCCCACCGCAGTTGCCCCCATCGCGCCCGTCTCAGCCGACAGCAAACGCCCAGCCATGACCCTTTTTTTTCAGTAATTGTCATTCCCCCCTCAGTGGCGGTCCTACCCCAGTTCATTGTCCGCTCGAGCGCCCGGAGCATATCACGTTCACCCTCCTGCTCAGATCGCCCTCCCAGTTTAAATCATGCACGACGCCTCGCCAAGCCCTACATCGACGTCGCCGCGACCAGCCCGTGCCGATCCGCGAGAACCGCAGAGCGTCGAGCACGACATCACGCGAAGTGACATCACGACACGACCACACGTGACGTCTCGGCAATGCATGACAGGGCAAACGCAAGCGCGCGTTGACACCAAACGCCGCTGTCACTGGGAACCAATGGTCACAGGGCATCCGAAACGACAATGGCATTCACGGACTTTCACTATGCTCGCTTGAGTATTTAGCTAGCTCTGCTTTCGAAAAGTTAGATCCGAACCTTTCAAAACCATTCTGCGGGACAGTGATATTTGCCTCTTGTGGCCTAGTATTAAATGTGATATATACATACATATGCTTCGAATCCACATGAGAGCTTCGTCACTAGCAGTTTGTAAGAGTCTGGTTCGGATCCCCAGAGTGCCGGCACGCCACTCTGACGTATGTGCGAAGTCGTGCCGTTGCACTTGTTTTATCTGTGAATTGCCCCCGTGTTGCTCGCTTGCCTTTCTGCGTTGCATGCTTTTACCTGAGCCTGAATCTACAGTCTGCGAGTACAAGTTAGTCCCGTGCCCGTTTTGCGAATCTACGAGCCGGCACGGCTGAAGCGCGTTGCCGCCTGGCATGTTTTACGTGGCATAGCAGTAGAAACGCATGTCGCAGTTCCGCAGCGCTGGAGATCCTCTGCTGTCCGAAAACGTTCACGAATTCACAACACGATCGCGAATTCCCACAGAGGGGCATTTTTCCCTTTGAGCGCCCAGCGGCGAGATAGCCCGAAGCTGCGTTTGTCATAAATTCACACCCGCGACGGCGAACCGTCTCAGGCACTCTCAGCGGTACTCACGCGTGTGCGCGATGCGCCCGGCCTTTTTGTGCCATATTTTGTACCATTTGCTATGCGAATTCGAACCTCGCAGGGCTTGCGTGCCGAATATGCTCAAACCGGCATATATGACCGGCGTTTGGGAATGCACAACCGTAGCCGCGCCAACTCGAGCCGTGACACCTGACTTTTGCTGTTTGACGAGGTTGTAGCCGCACCCATGTTTTTCCCTCAGTTTGTATGATGTTAACCTTTGTGAATTCGACCCGCGCAGGCTGTGGCAACGTTGAATTCCCCGAACGGACCTGTGTGACAGGTTGTGGGAATTCACGGCTTACGGCGCGCCAGCTCAAGTCCAAACACCCGACTGCAACCTTTCGACAGCATTGCAGCCGGATGTTTTTTCCTTCAGTTTTCATTGTGTTTGTATTTGTGAATTCGACCCTTGTGGGCGTTGGCAGCGGTGAATTCCCCGACGGGCCTGTATGACAGGTTGTGGGAATTTATGGTTGGCGACGCGCCAGCTCGGGCCTGGAGTGAATGCCCAATTGCAAAGTGTTGTTTTGTTCTGCTGGAACGGTATCACCTAACAGGGTGCCGAACCTTTTCGTTGGTTTTGAAATATTCCTCGGATCTCCCTTTGTTGTCACTTGTGTGTGAACTCCTATGTGATGGCACCAGGCTCGCACGCGGAGTGACACGGCAGCCATAGGCTCAGTGCACTTCAGGCCAGCTTGTGCATGCCTGACATTGGTTTTCAAACTTTGTAGCAGATTGGGTCAGCAACTTTTGTTGAGGGTGCTTCTGTTTTGACTCTTCAGCACGGGTACAGTGCTTCGCAGCCATGGCGCCTGAGACGCCAGCTTTGCGCCGTTCTGCGACCTTTCAGTGCCATGCCAACTGCGACACCTGCTTTCGGCCCTTCCAGCCATGCCTCCGGGCCAAAGCGGCTGTGCTCCTTTCCTTGCTTTTTCGGGTTGGGGGAGGCTCTGTATGGTTTGGTGTGCAGGTCCACGAAACCAACTTCACTGGTGGGTATCAACCCACAACAAACGCACGTCACCCTCAAGCTCGCAGCCCACCGGCAGCAGTGACTCGCCGACTCCGCAAGCGCGCTCTTCCCTACTCACTCTTATACCCCCTGTCTCCATTTCCCTGACTCCTGACTCCTGACTCTTGCCCTCACATGAAAGGCCTGACAAAGGCGCGTTCTGCCCTGAAAGGCGCGTTCCGCCATGAAAGGCGCGTTCCGCCCTGTTTGCCCTGAAATGCGGGTTCCGCCCTGAAAAGCGCGTTCGCCCTGAAATGCACGTTTGCCTGAAATGCGCATATCGATGAAACGCTTGTATCGCCTGAAATGCTCGTTTCGCTGCAAAGTTCGCGCCTCACCCGAAACGCTCGACTCGCCTGAATGGCGCGCACCGCCTGAACGACGCACACCGGCTGAAAGGCGCGTTTCGCCCAGACGGCGCACATCACCAGAATGGCGCGCATCACCAGGATGGCGCATGTCGCCTGAAAGGCATGTTCACCCGAAAGGAGCGCTTCACGCGAAATGTGCGCGTCGCCTGAAATGCTTGATTCGCTGGTATGCGCCTGTCGCCTGAAACACGCGTATCGCCCGAAACGCTCGACTCGCCTGAACGACGCACACCGGCTGAAAGGCGCGTTTCGCCCAGACGGCGCACATCACCAGAATGGCGCGCATCACCAGGATGGCGCGTGTCGCCTGAAAGGCATGTTCGCCTGAAAGGAGCGCTTCGCGCGAAATGTGCGCATCGCCTGAAATGCTTGATTCGCTGCAATGCGCCTGTCACCTGAAACACGCGTATCGCCCGAAACGCTCGACCCGCCTGAACGACGCACACCAGCTGAAAGGCGCGTGTCGCCCAGAATGGCGCGCATCACCAGGATGGCGCGTGTCGCCTGAAAGGCATGTTCGCCCGAAAGGCGCACTTCGCACGAAATTGGCGCGTCGCCTGAAATGCTCGATTCGCTGCAATGCGCCTGGCGCCTGAAACACGTGTATCGCCTGAAACGCTCGATTCGCCTGAATGGCGCGCATCGCCTGAAAGGCACACACCATCTGAAAGGCGCGTTTCGCTCGGATGGCGCGCATCACCAGAATGGCGCGTGTCGCCTGAAAGGCATGCTCGCCCGAAAGGAGCGCTTCGCGCGAAATGTGCGCATCGCCTGAAATGCTCGATTCGCTGCAATGCGCCTGGCGCCTGAAACACGTGTATCGCCCGAAACGCTCGACTCGCCTGAACGACGCACACCGGCTGAAAGGCGCGTTTCGCCCAGACGGCGCACGTCATCAGAATGGCGCGCATCACCAGGATGGCGCGTGTCGCCTGAAAGGCATGATCGCCCGAAAGGCGCACAGCACGAAATTGGCGCGTCGCCTGAAATGCTCGCTTCGCTGCAATGCACCTGGCGCCTGAAACACGTGTATCACCCGAAACGCTCGACTCGCCTGAATGGCGCGCACCGCCTGAACGACGCACACCGGCTGAAAGGCGCGTTTCGCCCAGACGGCGCACATCACCAGAATGGCGCGCATCACCAGGATGGTGCGTGTCGCCTGAAAGGCGTGTTCGCCCGAAAGGCACACTTCGCGCAAAATGTGCGCATCGCCTGAGATGCTCGATTTGCTGCATTGCGCTTGTTGCCTGAAACACGTGTATCACCCGAGATGCGCACACCGCCTTTTCCCCCCCTAAACAGAACAGACAGCCGCGTGACAGTGGCCAAGAATTCCACGTGACAGTGGAACACCACTCCTGAAGATTTCAGGACGACCGCGTGACAGTGGTCCCAACAGCCAGCCGCGTGACAGTGGCCGAGAATTCCACGTGACAGTGGAACACCACTCCTGAAGATTTCAGGACGACCGCGTGACAGTGGTCCCAACAGCCAGCCGCGTGACAGTGGCCGAGAATTCCACGTGACAGTGGAACACCACTCCTGAAGATTTCAGGACGACCGCGTGACAGTGGTCCCAACAGCCAGCCGCGTGACAGTGGACGAGAATTCCACGTGACAGTGGAACACCGCTCCTGAAAATTTCAGGA
>LGRX02012300.1:0-19494 GCA_001247695.2 Cymbomonas tetramitiformis
TACTCCACCTGGGAGGCGCGACAGCATGGCCTTGACCTCAAGGCCATAAAGAACTCGATCAAGAAGATTGAGTCCTCTGAGGTGGTGCAGTCAGGTGAACCGGAGAACAGCAAGAAGGCAGATACACCACCTCCTAAGAAGATGAAGAAGGAGGTGAATGTGGCCGAAAGAGCTAAGAAGGCCTCCTACAACAAGACGCCACCGCCAGCAGAGGGCGTGCGTACGAACGACAAGCCCAAGTGCTTGCGCTGCTTTGGAGGGGGCTGGCATGAGTCCGATCCCGAGCAGTGCAGGAGTGGTTATAAACACGTCAAGATGCCTGCTGGATTCCACGAAAGCAGGCTTGGTTCCAGCAAGTGGTGGGACGCGGAGAACGCCGCTCTGCGCATGTACAATCTGAAGAACCGCTTCAAGAACTCTGACTGGGGCATCCTGGTGACGGACTGGCAGCAGCTGTCCAACGACGAGAAGGACAAGTACAGAGCCAAACAGTCACCGGAGGACAAGCAGAAGAGCACCACTGGCAATCCCGAGGCGTTGAAAGCAGAGTACCAGGGCATGGTGGCTGCTAGGAAGACTGCCAGTCGTGCGGGCAGTGTGAAGTCGCAGGTGCTGTCCGAGGATGAGGGCTCCGACGAGGAGCTAGTCGCAGCGCACGTCGCGGAGAGGGAGACTCACACCGTCGATGCACGCGCGCACCACCATGGCAGCGCAGGGGTAGGAGTGTCGTCTGGCCCTCCAACCGAGTTACTCTCAGCCATGGCCGAGGAGATGGGCGAAGAGGAGCTCTCGAGCGCCCTAAACACCTTGGGTCTGGGGGCACTCCCCGAGACGCTGTGCAAGAGTGCGGAGTCTGAACTCACGGCGGCTCCAGCAGTAGCCCTGGGAAGTACCCAGCGCATGAGGGGCTTCCCGGTGAAGACACCCGAGGAGTACGAGGCAGACGCACAGGTGCCCATGGCGCCTGCGGCGGACGAGATGCAGAGGAAGGTGCAGCTCATGGCCTCCGTGATCAAGAGTCTGGGAGCAGCTTTCCGTAAGCTAGCTGCTGGACTCGTAGCAGAAGGTCGCATAACAGCTCCAAGAGGTGTGGAGACCTTGGTGGAACTGGCCGAGAACAACCAGCTCCCTGTGCCGACAGCCTCAGCAGCAGACTGCCAGGACATCAGCGATGAGGATGACGACTGCCCGGGCATGGAGTCGGGCGACGACAGTGACGATGATGACGATTGCCCGGGCATGGAGTCGGGCGACGACAGTGACGAAGAAGAGGTTCCTCTGGACGAGATGCCGGAGGACATGGTGGAGCAGCCCAGGAAGGGGAGGACGACGGTGCATGTAACCGCTGCAGCGGCCACCGTCCAGGAGAGCTACGGGGTGAGAGACTTCAGCGAGAGGGGCGAGCTGCACGCAGGGACCATGGAGGCTAAGGCGTACGAGCTATTGAAGAAGAAGATGCTCAGTGGTCTTACAGAGGAACAGCTCACTGCCATGGCACAGGTCCAGCCTGTATGCAAGCTCCTGAACGAGTCTTTGGCACAAGGGATGGCGCTGATGGCCTCCGGAGGCCTTCTCATGTTGTACAAAGCGCTTCTTCTGGATACGGGAGCCAACTGCAACATTATCCCTATCAGGACATCCAACAGGTTGGGCTTGACCATCTTTGATGCAGAGACAGGGGCCAGGGTGGCTAGATGTGATGGCAGCCCTGCCGAGTTCACCAAGTACTGCTACGTGGATGTGGTTCTCGCCGCAGGCACGCCGTACATGACTCTGCATCGGCTTCACGCCTTCGTCACCTACACCAACGACACTACGTGGGACTTCTTGGTGGGCACGGGACCCCTGAAGAACGCCCTCAAGTTGACCATCGACCTCTACAGAGGCATCGCCACTTCTGAGGCCGCGGTGTCACTGGGCATGAAGGAGAAGGTCACGCTGCCGTTGATCGAGTTGACGCCGCCCGTCGATGCAAGGAGCAAGCGGAACGAAGACCCGAGAGTGTGCCTGGCGACCGAGATCTTCGACGTCGATGCCACGGCAGCGCGCACTCTTGCCCCCGCTTTTGAGGATTGCGCGCTACCACCACGTGAAGCGGTGTCCCTGGACACAAAGGGAGAGGACCGCCTGGCCCTCGCAGGGGAGAGGTGTGCGCCTGCACCTTGTGCATTCTCGCGAAACCACCCCGAGCTAATGGACAGCCTGGCGTCATGGCTAGAGGAGATGAGGCTGAGAAGGTTCAACTCGGAGGAGAGGGAGAGGCTCGAGGCGCGCTGCCAGTCTATGGTGGAGGCGGGCTTCTTGAGACCCAGCTCAATGATGCAAGGCGAGCTCACTGGGCGAGTCAGCTCACACACCGAGAGCTCAACGTACGAACCTCCGGCGCCTGGCACATCCTTGACAGACCAGATGTTGGGCATGCTACAAGCATCATCACGCAGCCAGCGGGAAGCCAATGTGGCGACCAGAGGTGAGTGGTCCAGTGCTGAAGAGCCAGATGCGAGGGGGTCCGTCACACCAGCCAGCCTGGCTACGACTCAGTCAGACCCTCGCTATCCAGACCTCACGCTGGAGCAAGAGGCCGCGAGCGAAGCTGACTTCAAGCTGGCCAGCGTACAGCCATGGGTGGGCATGGCGGTGAACCCGTGGGATTACCAAGACAAGGAGAGCAGCTGGTCTCAGCAGCGCTTGTACATCGACCGCACGGGCTATGCTCGTCTGTGCACACTCTGCGAAGAGGGCGATGGAGGTGGTGTGGACGCAGGATTTGTGCGGGTCAAGTTCTCGCGTTGTGGAGAATACAAGACCATCCTGGAGACGGAGCTACTGTGGCCCGACTTTACGTTGGTGGACCAGAAGGTTGACAAGGAGACGAAGATACCCTCAGAGACCTGGACCACGAGGGCGAGCGGCAGGAAGGACAACGACCAGGTCCCACTCCCTGACTGTGGTGCCCATCGGGAGGCTGGAAGGTACACGATGGCGAGTGTTCAGGAGGTCCTCAACACCCATCAGACGTACCCAGGGGTCGTGACGGGCAAGCTCATGTGGGACAAGGTGGCGCGCCAGTTCTGCGTACTCAGCGAGCACACTCGCGCCCAATGGGATCTCATGGAGCGCATGGTACGTCACACCATGGAAGGCGCCGCCAACATGACCCCCATGGGTAAGATGACTGGTGAGTTCCAGCTGCCTTTTTACTATGAGAAGGACCAGCGCTGGCAGTACCAGCATCTAAAGTACGTACAGCGAGTGGACATCGCTGACCTTCGAGCTCGTCTGAAGGTGAGGTACGACATGGAGGTGGCTGGTGTGGAGGACGAGAATGCGAAGGTGGTCCCGCAGCTCACGCTGTCAGACGCAGCGGACAAAGTGGGGAAGTTCTACCCGGTGACAGATGGGGAAGGAGGCAGTGGCGAGGTGTTCAGCACGAACGCCGCCGCCGTGGAGTACCTACACCTGGGGGACAACACGAGAGTGATGCTCGGTGCATGCAAGACAGAGGAGCAAGCACAGGACGCGCTGGACACTTATGGGGCCAGAAGGAACCCTCCAGTGCGCACATCCAAGACTCTCAGGACGTCGAGGACGGTCAGGGGGGATGAGGCAGGGCCATCTGGCTCCGCACCGCCACCATCCTCAGCCACGCTTCGTTTACGGCATCAAACCTGGCCCAACGGCGTCTTCGACCCTGCCATGTTAGAGTACCACGCTGCAGTGTTCCAGGGCACCTACGAGCCAGAGTCGCCCACTCGCAGCGAGAACACAGCTGGGGAAGCCAACTGGCTGGATCTGGGAGGGATCTCAGAGTTCACGGCGCTGCATGGACAGACGGTCTTCCTCATCCAGTACCGTTGTTTCATGGGCGAGATCGAGTTCCAACTTGGGAAGCCCTTCGCGCAGCGAGGAAAGGGGGTGCACACGCAGCGACTCAGCAGCCAGACCCTGCACCAGTACTCCTCCTCCGCAGGAGTGGGACAAAGGGGAGAGTTTCTGCCTCTGGGTGGGCAGTCGAAAGGCTGCACGGGAGGACTCCTCGGCACCTTACAGAAACATATGGAGCATCTGGTTGATCGTACTCAGCTCTTGGAGATCGCCAGAGGCCATTTGAGCGATGGCCCGCGGCAGGGCACCCTACGGGTTTTCAAGACCCGTGCCAACGCCCGGTCCAAGGCCGTATATTACCTCTTCGAGGACAATCGCTACTACAGTGAGCGGGGACCCAGCGACATGGCGTTCACCTTGGAGTACCTCTCCTCAGGAACGCGCAAGTTCGACTGCTGTAGTTGGGAGACCTGGAACAAGGTGGCAGTGATGCACCGAGAACCATTGTCTGCGTCCACATCCTCGGTGGGTCCAGCGTTGCTAGCTGAGGCACGTCGGGCAGAGGTGCAGGTGCGTCTTCGAAACGACTTCATGAGGTGCCTGGACCCAATCGAAGGAGAGGATGCAGGCAGTGAGGAGGGAGATGGCAGCATCTCGGGATACTCTTCCGACCTCGCGGCTGTTGAGGGTGCGAGCACTCACACGTGTCGCACCAGAACACCATCGCCGCAGACAGAGGATGAAGACAGCGTGGAGGTCATCAGTGAAAGACTTGTTGGACTGTCTGCCAGTTTGGCACAAGGGCAGGCCGAGGTCGCAGCAAATCACCTCACCATGGCGGCTCTCTCGGAATCGATACGGGCACGTCAGGATATCATCAGAGAATATGAAGAACGACCTCGTGCCGCCCGCGCAACTGCGAGGATGAGCACGCTTGGGCCAGACTGCCCGGGGCTTGATGGTCGTGATGGCGCGCGAGCCACGCCCACGCCGGCACTCTACTCTGGCCGAGTTCTCGGCGGGATATCGACCAGGGGCTTGGAGTGCAACATGGCACAGAGACCTGAGCACCAGTCAATCAACGACATTCTGAGATCCCCGGCACATTCCGTCTGCACGCAGCAGACTGAAGCCGTGCCTCCAGCTGCACAAGAGCAGGACTCCGTTTCGTACGTGCCATCAACCCCGAGCTCTACAGCACCCAGCAGCCCGGAGCGTTCCAGTGGCTTCGTTGCGCATGTCGACACTCGACCTTCAGGCCATCCTGCAGCGCGCCCGCAGAGTCCAACTGAGAGTGCCGCACAGCAGCGTTCACCACGGGCTGGTCAGCGCAGGAGGAGATCTCCGAGCCCCAGGGAAGGCGCTCATCGTCAGGACGCGGCTCGCGGTCGACATGCCGGCATTGGCGCGTCGCGTGCTCCCCAGAGACGCCAAAGTTATGATGAAATCTGGGAGGAGAGGAGAAGGGAGAGCGCACTGGGGCCTTTTCAAGGGGGCACCGGGCCGGCTGCAGCCCGGCGCGCCCGTCACTGAGAAGCAGCCCCGGCGAAAAGCCGGGCACGCAGCCCGCCAATGATGGGCGGGCGAAGCGCACTCAGGTGTGCTTCCTGCTCGTGGGGGTGTTCGTGCGCTTGCATTGGCCGCAGCTGCCTCATTTTGCAGTAATGGCAGTATGGATGGCTATGGAGGTATTCAGATTTCTTGGTGAGGTCGTCGCCTGCTGGGCATTCCACGCTGAAGTGCCCCGCAGAGCCATGGCACGCGCATTGTGGGCCATGCGCGCAACACCACTCGAGCCATGGGCACATCAACAGGCGCCTCTGCGAGTGCTGTTGGAGCTGGCCAGGCACCTACTGCTGTTGACCAAGGGTGCTCTTGAGGTAGCTGGGCTCCACCACGCCCGGCGTGGGCTGTGGTACGTGCCATTGCTACGGTTCTGTCTCGCCATGCTCGCCATGCACTTCACGCACATGGTCGGCACTCTGGGGTGCGTCTTGACAGTTGGCGCCCACATTGTCCACCATGGGTTGCCATGCTCCGGCTTGATTTACAATGGTGACACGTTCGCCACGCTGGAGACTCGGATAGGTCGCGCGCTGGCTGTCGCCCAGCGGATCTTGGCCGCAAGGCCGGCTACGCTGGCCGCTGTTCCTCGGCGCATGCAGAAGCCGCGCTTTGCCGCCCGACTGCAGCGCCTGCAGTTCACAGCCGCTTGCTACCAAGTGGCGCACTGTGTCTATGTGATATTGGTCTTGGCGCTGGTGGTCTACGTGTCTGCGGGAGGAGGCCTGGGCCGTATGCAAGGGGGGTGGAGGATGTTGACTTGCATACTGACCCTTCACCCTCCAGTTAAACCAGTGGGTACCAGCAGAATTTTAAAACTTTTGCTGCTACTAGCGTGGCTGCTTGGGTGGCCGCTGTGGCCCCTGGGGAGTTTCAGGGCGTGCTGACGATGGGATCGTGCTCGGGCTCGCCGACCAGATCTATCAGGACCGCCTGGGAAGACCAGAGGTCTTCGCGCCAATGGGACACCGGATGGGAGGCTATGGTGGCAGAGCGAGACGAGGTGCTTCCGCACACGGTGCTGGACACGTTACAGCCAGGGGGCACGACCGGGGTCACCAAGGACGAGGCCGCGTGGCTGGACACCGAGCTCAATGCCACCTTTGGAGGACATCCCGAGTTCACCGAGGATAATTGGGAGGAGATGCGAAACGTGGTAAGGAGGTGCAGCTACTGCTTCGCCAACAAGCCGCAGGACATCAAAGGCTACCATGGGGGCGCGGCACATGCGACCTTCGCCATCCCTTTCAAGGACGAGACTAAGGTAGCTTACCAACGACCGAGGAAATACAGCCCGGGAGAGCAGGAGATCATCGACCTGCACTGCAAGGAACTGCTGGAATATGGCTTCATCGAGCCGGCTTCGCAGCACTGCAGACACGCCAGCAACGTGGTGGTCGCGGGGAAGAAGGATCACGACACTGGACAGTGGACCTCGACGAGATTCTGCGTCGACCTCCGGAATACGAACCGGTTGTCGCTGAAGGATAACACGTTACCACATCGTCCAGAAGAGCTCTACCAGCGCGTGGCCAAGGCCAAGTTCAAGACTACCCTGGACGCGACCAAGGCGTTCCACCAGATTCCCATGACCACTGAGGAGGACAGGGACAAGACAGCGTTCTGGTGGGGCAACCAGCTTTATCGCTACACATCCATGCCGTTTGGAGCAGCTGGAGCGACCGCAGCCTTCATCAGGATCATGGACTACGAGCTACGTCACCTGCAACACTGCACGGTGGCGTACGTCGATGACGTGTGCATATACTCAGACACCGCTGAGCAGCACATCAAGGATGTGGAAGCCGTGCTTCGCACTTTGGGGGATGCAGGGATACGTCTGCATTCGGGCAAGTCGACCTTCGGGTCAGCCACGGTGGACTTCTTGGGCTACCGCATCGGCTATAACACCATTGGCGCGCAGGACATCAAGTGCAAGGCCATCCAAGAGCTGCCCAAGCCCGAGGATAAAACTGGAGTGCGCTCCATCCTTGGACTCATGAACTATTACAAAGGTCTGGTGGGGGAACCCATGGGACCCAACTACTCAGAGATGGCACGACCATTGAACGACTTGCTCAGAAAGGAAGTGTTGGATGTCAAGGAAGCTTGGGGGAAGGATCAGGACCAGGCATTGCAAGCATTGAAGGACGCCCTATGTTCGGGGAGATGTTTGAAGCCCATTGATTACAGCAAGCCCATCTTCCTCTACACAGACTGGAGCAACCATGGCATTGGCGCAGTGCTGGGGCAGAAGGACGAGAATGGCGTAGAGCACATCTGTGTGGTCATCAGCCGCTCGCTGTCGAAGACCGAGAGACAGTACGCGAGCTTCCAGGGTGAGATGCTGGCAGTGGTGTGGGCCATCCGCACATTACGACAGTACCTGCACGGGATCCACTTCACGCTGATCACCGACCATTCGCCGCTCACAACACTCATGGAGAAGGGAGACCTACAAGGTCAACACCTACGCTGGGCCATCAGCCTCCAGGAGTTTGAGTTCACGGTCCAATACCGACCAGGTCCGAAGAATGAGAACGCGGATGTGCCATCCAGGTACCCACTGCCCAGCACCGCAGACGAGACTGGTGCCCGTTTGGATCGTGAAGGGGACCGAGCCAGGGAAGCGGGGCGTGCCGAGAGGCCAACGCGCTGTTTCACAGACATCATTTGCTTGGAAGTGACCAGGGAGCCACCACTTGGTCCCGAAGTAAGCCCAGAAGCTCAGGTGGCCAACTACTGCGAGAACATGGTCAGGGAGCAGCTGGGGACCAGTGCAGTCCATCGACTGTTTGATGTGCACTACCAAGAAGAGCTGGAGTGTAACAAGGGGGTCATGTTTGACACTGACCACCCGGAAGTGGCCAGGTGCTCGGGCAGGTTGACTCGAGTCGCCTGGGATGCCCTCAGCCAGGTCCGGCCGATCAGGGGTATGCATTCCGGAGGCTCACCGGCGATATACGGCGACGAGACCATGGAGGGTGGTAAGCTCAAAGTGCCGAAGAAGATCGACACGAGAGTGATTGACAAGAGCTTCTTCCGGGAAGCCAGAGAAGAGGGCGTGGTCTGCTATGAGCCGTGTGGGGGCCTGTGTGCTGGACTAGAGATGCTCTTGCGCTGCGGAGTTAAGGTTAACAAGTACCTCTACCAGGACATCTCGAAGTCCAGCCAGACGGTAGCCAGGGCCAGGTGCATGGCGCTCAGTCGCCGTCATCCCGACTTGTTCCGTGCCGAGGCAGCCCACTTGGAGCAACTGCCCAGCAACATCGAAGACACCAGCCTCATTGACCTTGTACATGCAGGGGCATTGAGTGGAGAGCAGTGGGTCATGGTGTGTGGATATCCATGCCAGGACCTGTCACCAGCTGGCAAGCTGGCTGGTCTGGAGGGCAGGCACAGCAGACTGTTCTACCAGGCAGTGCGAGTCCTCTCCACGCTGCAACAGCTGCAGCCTCAGAGACCGCCAGCATATGTGCTGGAAAACGTTTCTCCGCTGTCACACAGGGAGAACTCGAAGATCAGGAAGGAGGTGTTTCCCATCATCAACAGCGTGGTGGGCCAGCCGGTGTCCTTTGACGCGGCGCGCGCGGGATCATACGCGCATCGTCTACGAGCATATTGGAGCAATCTGTTCCAAAATCAGCAGTTCAATCTGGTGATGGAGCGGGTGGACAGACCACCAGACAGATACGTGCGCGATATTCTGCAGCGAGGCTGGAAGCCGCGCAGGGTCGTCACAGGAGACAGGAAGCCTCACTACACCGCCAACGTTGTAGGGGAGCCTATGAGAGTATTGCCAACCATCTTGGCGACGCAAAACTCTCGTGCTTTTCGCGCGCCTCGCGCAGGCACAGTGGTGAGGAAGGGAGATGATGATGAAGTGGGGGAGACCAGAGAGGTTAACCTGGACGAGAAGGCAGTGGCCATGGGGTACAGCGCAGGTGAGCTGCGCGCGGCACATGGCATGAAAGACGAAGAATTGGCAGGAGTGCTTGGCCTTGCTATGGACCGAAGAGCAATGGAGCTATTGTATGCGATTGCCGAGGTCAGCACGACCAAACTGCCGAAGAGTGAGGAGAGTGAGGAGGAGGAACATGGCACGCTAGTTGCCATCCCCATCGCGAAAGCCACCAAGGTGGCTGCCACCTCCGAGGGCACGGCTGAGCCGGTGCGAGCACAACTAGCAGAGTGGATCACCAGTTCCAGCGGCTACACCCAGCAAGTCGCGCGACGCCTCAGCCATCAGGACTGGGAAGAACGACTGCAACGCATGTGCAGCCAAGGACAGAAAGGTACACAGGGGCTAGGCACCGCCGACGCTGTTCCACGCCGCAGACAGTGGAAGATGGCCTCCATGAAGCTCGCGGGCTACGAGGCACGTCACCGGCAGGCCTTTTCGAGACCTGGAGGCAAGCCAGCAGAGACGAGCTCCGCCCCAAAGTGGGCACCAGTGACAAAGGAGAAAGAGATGAGGCTGCCTAAGCTGCCTGACACGACGAGAATGGTTGCCATGCTAGCCAGCGTAACCAACCAGGAGTCACTCCGAGAAAGATACCCCGATGTACACGAGGACGAGCTATGCCTCGCGTGGGTCAAGACAGGAGGAAGAGTGGAGGTGCCCAAGGAGGAGTATCACAGGGTAAGGAAGAGAGCAGCGCGCCACCGTTGGGACGAGCTCATGGGCGAGTTATACATGGTCACTGTCAGTGGTAAGGAGCTGCTGGTGCCCAAGCCCTGTGACAGGATTCAGTTGGTGCGTGAGTACCATGAGAGGACTGGCCATTGGGGCATCAGGCGGACATTGAACCTATTGTGGCAACGCCATTATTGGGCAGGCATGAAACAGGATGTGCAAGCAGTGGTCACTCAGTGCCAGACTTGCCAGAGGGTGAAGACGCACTATGCACGGGAGGAGGCGAATCTCACGCCGCTGGAAATCAAGTCCTTCATGTACCGCTGGTCCCTGGATTTAGCTTGGCCTACGAAACGCACCACGAAGGCTGGGAACCAACGCGTCTTGGTCATGATTGAGCACTACACGCGATTCGTCGTGTGTGTTCCAATCCCCGATAAGGAGGCCGCCACCATCGCCAGCGCATTTCGCTATCATGTCCTATCCGTGTTTGGGGCGCCTGCAGAATGTTTGGTGGATGGGGGCACAGAGTTTGAAGGTGAGTTCTCTGCTCTATGCAAGCAGTGTCTCATTGACCGAAGAGTGACTTCACCGAGTTCCCCAGAGAGCAATGGCTTAACTGAACGGGTGGTACGCACCCTCAAGTTTTGCTTCAAGAAGATGGCCCTCGACAAGGGCCTGGACTTCGAGTGGGATGAGATGCTCTGGTCACTCGTACTCAGCTACAACGCAGCTAGGCAGCAGTCCACTGGAGTGGCGCCATTCACCTTGCTGTTCGCTCAGGAAGCCACGGTGCCACCGGATCTTCGTGCTCGACCCGAGTTGGACTTTGGGAAGCAGGAGGAGAAGACACTGGCTGATGATCTGTTACAGCGAGCCGCCATCGTGAAGAGGCTCATGGTACATGCAGGGTGCAACCTGGAGATCGCTCAGCACCGCGACACTTTACGGTACGAGCACAGGAGGAGTGGCAGTTACGAGCCGAAGCCGCACCAGTTCAAGGCAGGCGATTTCGTATACATACGACAACAACCGCGCTCTGGCATGGAGGTAGCCACCAAGCCAGCCATCCTGAAGATAGTCAAGGTGCAAAGAGATGGAGTGGTAGTGTTGGAGGACAGCACGAAGCTGCGGGAGAAGAGCACAGTGCAAAATATTGCACCATGTCACCTACAAGTGAAAGACCAGTACGACTGCAGTGCAGCCATTCCCAGCAAGCATCTCGCGTGTGAGGCGTGCATGCGGACAGATGGGGAGGCAGCCATGTTGCTGTGTGACACCTGTAACCGTGGTTATCACACGTGGTGTCTGAATCCAGCGCTGGATGGAGTACCTGAAGGGGATTGGCAATGTCCCAAGTGCTTAGGTGGGACCGTGGTGGCAGCTGCCGCCGAGGTGAGCGCGTCAATCGTCGACAAGATGGCGGCCATGGAGCTGCAGCTGAGAGAGAAGCTGGGATCAGATGTGGTATTGTTGCCTGCAGACGTGGGTCCGCATCGTGCAGTGAGGCCGGGACGTGAAGACCCATGGCAGGCGCTGACCTCGCGGCAGATGCTCAGAAAAGAAGGGAGCATGGGGGATCTTCCTGACAGAGTGGCCTGGGGAAACCAGGAGGAGCTCAGCAGAGTGATCACAGAAGTGATGCCAGGATTCTGGCATGAGGGCCATCGTACCATCTTGAGCAGGAAGTGTGCAGAGCAGCACACTCGCGCGAGAAGTCTCCGCAAGACGTCCACGGTGCAGGCCATGAGCCCCGAGGAAGTGCAGAAGAGAGGAGATGTGACGCAACTGAGCAGAGCTCAGGTGAAGATTGCCAGTCAACTGGATTGGGGCTTAGAGTTGGTAATGACAGTTCCTCAGGAGGTCAGACGTTTGGCGCACGAGGTGACTTGGGAGAAGATCACACAGGTATGGGATCCTTGGGCTGGCACAGGTGTCATTGGCAAGGTTATGTCGCTGGAATGGCCTCACCTGAAGGTTATGAACAATGATTGGAATCCGCAGTTGAAGTGGCACGAAGCCCTTAATGCTTTACAACCGGGCAATTATCGAGCCTGGAAGGAGAAGTATGGGGTGTGTGACGCGGTGGTGACTTCACCCTGGTTCGCAGTGCTGGATATTGCGTTGCCATTGGCAGTACTGGCCAGCCGAGTGGTGGCTTGTATTCATGTGCCATCGCACTACATGACAGATATGACAGAAAGCAGGGCACAATACTTTCGTAAGCTGTGTCACGCTGGACGCTTACATGTGATTGGGCATTTGGAGCATGGACCTATTGGCAGAAGATGCATGTGGGTCATGGTGTTTCGCAACCCTTTGACAAGAGCCAGGATGTTGCGAGGAGGAGAAGCTTCTGGAGTGGGTATGTTTACCTTCAGCATGGGCAAGTTCGCAATGGATGGCGTTACGACAGAAGATGCTGAGCAAGCTCTTGTCTAATGTCTGTGCTACCAGTGGCAGCTACAGATGGGGGATGTTGAGAAAAAGAGCTTGCATAAGTTGTGAGAAAAGATAAAGAGATATCAAAATTTTTGAGATTTTGTATAGTTACAGTAGCAAGCTAACTGTGCAGTCATATAAGGAAACATATGCAAAGCCGAGCTAGTGTTGTGGAGGCACTGACAATAAGTAAGACTGTCTAGTAGTAGGGCTAGAGGGTTGTGCTTTGTGTGGACGCTTCGTGCATAAGTTCGCGACAGCTGTCACAAACCACGGCTTATCGTGTACCTCAGCCGGGTTGTGACACTTGCTGTAGCAGTCTCTGTGACGAACGTATGACACGCGCAGTACGATACGCGCGAGGAGTTATGACAGTGACGAGATACGGAAATACGGATGGGTGTTACACTTGTTTGGAGATAGCGAGAATATGTAGGGCGGCGTAGCAGGGTGAGCCAGACGCTCATTTTTGTTTTGCCTTCGTAACAGTGATTCCGAAAATAGCCAGGACTCGCTTAAGACCGCGTAAACAGCAGTGTTATGAGATAATTTGTAAGATACAGTATTCTTCTGCTTGTAAAGATATACATTTGTGGACTTGTCCTTGTGCGACTGCGTCAGAACTGTAATTAACAGTCTTTTACATGTTGAGAAAAAGAGCTTGCATAAGTTGTGAGAAAAGATAAAGAGATATCAAAAATTTTGAGATTTTGTATAGTTACAGTAGCAAGCTAACTGTGCAGTCATATAAGGAAATATATGCAAAGCCGAGCTAGTGTTGTGGAGGCACTGACAATAAGTAAGACTGTCTAGTAGTAGGGCTAGAGGGTTGTGCTTTGTGTGGACGCTTCGTGCATAAGTTCGCGACACAAGCTTGTTGTCATACAATTCCATTCGATTGTGAGTTTCAGGAGGGCTCAAGGTAGGTCCCTACTCTCGTCCCCAGAGTTTAGACGAGCCGCGCTTCGCGCGGCTACCCTCGATTCGATTCGAGGGCTGCGTTACTTGATGATTGTGGAGCTCGTCTAAATTTAGTATATATATTTGTATAGTATATGTATTTAGTATATATATTTGGAATGTAAGCTTGCACTATATCGCAAATAGCATATCATATTGAGTAAAGCACCTATAGAGCAAGGCTCTATATCGATATTTCCGATAACCGATACTATCGATATATCGTATTTATCGCCGATTATCGGATTGCAACGTCTAACTATCGATTGTGCAGGTTTTGGTGTTCCATATTTAATTTATAACAAGATACATATAAATGTCCAAGTAATCGATTATTTATCGATTGTGCCGATTATCGATACCGTTTTTCGGATATCGGATTGTATCGATACCGAAAAACCAAACCGATATAGAGCCCTGCTATAGAGAAAGACGGGACCTCTCTTATATTGACGGCTAATAGCAACATGTCATTAAGTACCTTTCATGGCATGTGACACGTTGTAATGAACTAGGGGCAAGATGTTCATGGGATTCGCCGCGTCTTTCACAAGAAATAACCTTGAAATGAAAAAGTTATGACATTTTACTTTATTTTGAAACTGCAGATACCCTGTTTCGCTGGCCAACTGGTGATTTTGACACTGGTATCTCTTGTACTAGGAGTTCCAGGCATCTCCGCCTGGACATGCGTCAAGCAGTAAACCTGCATTATATAACCCCCTGCTGCCACCATACAAATTTTAGGGGATTCGGAGGACCCCCCCTGACAAGTACTTCCAGAGTCTCCGGACGCCCATAAGCTCAATCTGCGTTACAAACCCTAAGTAATATTCGCGCTATTTCGGTCCGGATACTCGGGTTCCTGAGTAGGTATGAGGGTGTCTCTTCCTTGGTTTCGTAGGGTGTGGGCTGCACGCAGGTGGAGGTAGTGCAATACCACGAGCATGCTGGTCGGCCAGCTGTGCAAGCACAGCTATACGGCACGACCGCCCAGAAAAATTAATTTAATATCATAGGGGTCAATGACCCCTGTATCAGATATTAAACTGATAAGAACAGATACTACACTTGATCTTAGCCAAAAGGCCGAGAAAGGTATGAGGATCTGGCCATCGCCATGCCATCTTATACCGTTTCTCCCGCCCCTCACTTATGGGAGGCGAGCAAACGAATGTCCCCAGCTCTCCACCGCACTCGCATCGCACTCGCTGACGATGACCGATGTCGATGGTCTCGTGTCGATGTGCCTGTCGCTGTTGGACTCTCTTGCTAATCTTTGCTCTCATCGGTCATCACTGCCATGACAGCAATGCTGAATTCTGTCACTACGGCGGCGTGGCCATGCGATGGCCTTGCCATATTTATGAGAGGCACAGTATCGAGTACTCTACTCGTAGTTACGGTGTTGGGTGACACCACGACAGCGACACTGCAGACTCGAGACTGCGTTGCCTCGTGTTTGGCGCGCCCCGCCCGATCGCTCGGACGGAATAAGTATCCCCCAAGGGCAAGGCCAGCATGCGTGACGGCGATCAAACGGGGCGGCTCCCATAAGCAGCGTGGTACGCTGGGTTTCCAAGTATATGTACATGCAGCAAATGATTTATATCTCGTGCGCCTCGTCCCGAGAGCATGCGCCCCGGGGGCCAGACGGATAACAGCAGGGACCAATCTGATGCGAGCGTATCTCTTTTGGTTCCACCCAACGCCCCCTCACCTCACTCTCGCTATAATTGAGGTCGGGAGGGGGTTCCACACGCCGCACCCCTGCCATGCATGATCCAGGCCTGGCGTGGGATCTTCACCCCCATTCGAAGGCGGTGGCCCCGCATACCCTCCGTGTACCTTGTCCTATGCCAAGTTGGTAGTGTTTGCAACGAGGCGCTACTTCGAATTTGATGTCCTTGGTTTAGGTGAAAAAATGATCCGCCTCAGACAGTACTAGCAATTAGCATGCATGTGGGTGAGGTCCCAAAATGAGACCCCGGCATGTTGGGTTGGTGTCATCACAGAACGGATAGAATATATATATGTAATTGCAGTCTTTGGTTATACAAAGACACCTTAGAATGCCGATGTCAAACATATTTATCCAAGCCCGCCCGACGTCTGCCTTATGGGAGCAGGCACCGATCGCGCTCCGCACGGCGCCGGCGTCGAACACGTGACACGGTATGCGTAGTTCTACTACTACCGAGGTAGTCTACGTTGGACGCACGCTTGCCCGGCCAATCGAAACGGACACATCGGTGTTCCGATCAGTTCTCACGAGGAAAAGGGAGTGTTGGATGACATCAAAGAGTCCACGCCCGGATTCAAACCAGGGACCTATCGATCGATCTGCCAGATCGCGAAAATGGTCACAGAGTATCGCAGGCTCCGCGTCTGCAGAATTGGATTCAAAAAGCATTCTGAAGCCGCGGAAAGGGAATCTTCAGACGCTTACCTGTCGCCCTTGTCGACAAATTAAGAATTTATATATGGAGGAGACGCCGAAGGCCATGGTTGCATCAGCGTATCTGGGAATTGGGCCATCCAAGCCCGATGCCATTAGATAAACATCGACTTGACCCGTCGCGCCGTCGGTCGTATATATTTATCAATTTAAAATGAACAAATGCAACGTCAGCTCAGATATTTGTTGGTGACAGGTTTCTTGCGTTCCAAATGGTGGTGTCACAGTACAGATTGCGATGTCCATCGGTGCATCCATGTCGGATCCCGATGGAATTTGAGATGGAATCATTGCCCTTGACCAATCATTTTGCGTGCATTTGACGCTATCAGTCGTTGAAGGTCCCAGCACTCAGAATCCTTGCCATCACTTTCGTGCCTGCTTTGTGTGCAAGTATTTTTGTGTGTCTAGATTGAGGCAGAATATTAACCTTGCGATTGTTTAACCGTGTCTGTGTTATGTAGCTGTCTTGGGGAGTTGTGCCAGGTTGTCTTTGTTTTCGGATCCGTCGAGAAAACAACGGCCAACACCATAAAGAGCGCCGTACACTTCGTGATTTCGCAGCCTGTAGGTGACTCCTTGAATGTGGACTCTTTTCCCGAACAGTAAACCGGAAATCTGACTCGAGCACGGCACGCGTACTGCCCTGGGCACAGCGGGAAAAGACAGCATTCCTTCGTGGCAGTAGCTCGAAATAGAGCGCTGGAAATGTCTTCCAGAGATCTCAGTTATAACCTGAGTTGCCATACTTTTCAGCTTCGTGTCAGCTTTTTTCAGCTCTTTCCGATATCAGTATGCGCGAAGCTTTGGTTTTATTGATTCATCCGTGAGTCTATGACCACGTTCGATTCTGTTGCAAGCCTGCTTGTTGAAACTTTTGCGTTTGTGATATTAGCTCAACATAGAGCGCCGGGGAATATCTCCGGAGATCTCAGTTTGAATCTGAGATATCACAGCTTTGCTCTTCTCTTCTCACTTCCTGGCTGCACAGCAGTCTTAGCCAATCAAGGTGCTGTAATTTTAGTGTTTTCCCTTGTGAGTGATGCAGCCTTGACTGTGCTCACGTAGCTGCCATCGTAGCTTGTATGTTTTGCGTTCGGCACTGCACGTTTAATGTGACGTTTTGCTGAACGGCCCGAAACGACTGTCCTGAATATGTGAGGGGTTGCCGTGTGATCGGGTGGCCCTCTTTCACCTCAGGTTTAATTCCTGACATCCCCGAAGCTCGGGTACATGTTCTCAGCTATGGGAACGTGTATCCGAGTCTCGCTTTCCGAGCACAGGCTAAAATGCCGGGCTTAAGTATTTGAAGGGGTTGCAATCTGGCAGAATAATAGGCTGTCAGCGCAAGTTAGATTCCTCACATCCATCTTTCCGGGTGTTCAACATGAATATGTGAGTACAGCTAGGGTTATGAATATGTGAGCTAGACTTGATATGCACGAGCGAGGGGGCTGCAATTGCGGCCCATATATGGGGTGATATATTGGAACTTTTTGGCATAATGAACGGAGTTTGCATTGCAGACCATTTTGGGTTTCACTATAAACTCGATGTCTCGTGATGCATCAAGCATGTGACGGCTTCCTGAGCTCGTAACACACATATCTATCGTTCCGTTTGCTCAGCATCAGATCATCTCGACCGGAACCGAAAATTTGTTGGGTATTTCCCGATTATGCGAGACTGCGGAAGCCATCGTGAGTTTCACTGTAAAATCGATATCTATCGATGCACCCCGATCCATCACACATATGACGGCTTCCTGAGCTCATACCACATATATTTATCATTTAGATTGTAGAGTATCAACCCATCTCGACCGGAACCGAAAATCCGTAGGGTATTTCCCCATTACGCGAAACTACGGAAGCCATTGTGAGTTTCACGGTAAAATCGATATCTATCGATGCACCGCGATCCATCATGCATATGATGGCTTCCTGAGCTCATGATACATGTATCTATCATTTAGAGTGCTCATCATCACCCCCTCCGGACCGGAACCGAAAATCCGTAGGGTATTTCATATTACGCGAAACTGCGGAAGCCATTGCGAGTTTCGCCATAAAATCGATATCTCGGGATGCACGGCGATGCATCGTGCATGTGATGGCTTCCTGAGCTCACAATAGATATATCTATCATTTGGAATGCTCCGCATCAGCCCATCTCGGCCGGAACCGAAAATCTGTAGGGCATTTCATATTACGCGAAACTGCGGAAGCCATTGTGAGTTTCACTGTAAAATCGATATCTATCGATGCACCGCGATCCATCATGCATGCGATGGCTTCCTTAGCTCATGATACATGTATCTATAATTTAGAATGCTCCGCATCAGTCCATCTCGACCGGTACCGAAAATCTGTAGGGTATTTCATATTACGCGAAACTGCGGAAGCCATTGCGAGTTTCACCATAAAATCGATATCTCGGGATGCACGGCGATGCATAATGCATGTGATGGCTTCCTGAGCTCACAACACATACATCTATCATTCCGAAGCCTCAGCATCAGCATATCTCGACCGGAACCCAACATCTGTAGGGTATTTCATATTACGCGAAACTGCGGAAGGCATTTTGGGTTTCACTATAAAATCGATAGCTATGGATGCACCACGATCCATCGGGCATGTGATGGCTTCCTGATCTCACAACACATGCATCTATCATTTAAAATGCTCAGCATCAGCCCATCTCGACCGGAACCGAAAATATGTAGGTTATTTCATATCACGCGGAAGCCATTGTGAGCTTCATTATAAAATCGCTATCTATGGTTGCACCGCGATGCATCATGCATATGATGGCTTCCTGAGCTCATAACACATATATCTATCATTTCGTATGCTCAGCATCAGCTCATCTCGACCGGAACCGAAAATCTGTAGGGTATTTCTTATTGCGCGAAACTGCGGAAGGCATTTTGGGTTTCACTATAAAATCGATATCTCGAGTTGCACCGCGATGCATCAGGCGTGTGATGGCTTCCTGAGCTCATAACACATATATCTATCATTCCGTATGCTCAGCATCAGCTCATCTCGACCGGAACCGAAAATCCGTAGGGTATTTCTTATTACGCGAAACTGCGGAAGGCATTTTGGGTTTCACTATAAAATCGAAATCTCGAGTTGCACCGCGATGCATCAGGCGTGTGATGGCTTCCTGAGCTCATAACACATATATCTATCATTCCGTATGCTCAGCATCAGCTCATCTCGACCGGAACCCAAAATCTGTAGGGTATTTCATATTACGCGAAACTGCGGAAGGCATTTTGGGTTTCGCTATAAAATCGATATCTCGAGTTGCACCGCGATGCATCAGGCGTGTGATGGCTTCCTGTGGTCATACCACACATATCTATCATTCCGTATGCTCAGCATCAGCTCATCTCGACCGAACCCGAAAATCTGTAGGGTATTTCTTATTACGCGAAACTGCGGAAGGCATTTTGGGTTTCACTATAAAGTCGATAGCTATGGATGCACCACGATCCATCGGGCATGTGATGGCTTCCTGAGCTCACAACATATACAACTATCATTCCAAAGCCTCAGCATCGGCATATCTCGACCGGAACTCAAAATCTGTAGGGTAT
>LGRX02012301.1:0-35502 GCA_001247695.2 Cymbomonas tetramitiformis
TAGAAAGGTGCATAGGGTGCACGCAAGCACCAAAGGACCCAGGGGCAAAGGGTGCGGGGAGGCTGCTCCGCTCCGCGCCGAATCAGGCGCGTGGCGCGTGCGGCGCTCTCCTTGGCGCTGTGCCTTATGCTGCTTCATCTGCGGTTGCGAATCAGCGGCCAAAGGGTGAGCAGCGGCACTGCGAGTGGTGGGTGGGGAGGGATGGGCGAGGGTGCGCGTACAGTCGAAAGGTGCATAGGGTGCACGCAAGGACCATAGGACCCAGGGGCAAAGGGTGCGGGGAGGCTGCTCCGCTCCGCGCCGAATCAGGCGCGTGGCGCGTGCGGCGCTCCCCGGCGCTGTGCCTTATGCTGCTTCATCTGCGGTTGCGAATCAGCGGCCAAAGGGTGAGCAGCGGCGCTGCGAGTGGTGGGTGGGGAGGAATGCGCGAGGGTGCGCGTACGGTAGATAGGTGCAAAGCGTGCACGCAAGGAGCATAGGACCAAGGGACCAAGGGTGCGGGGAGGCTGCTCCGCTCCGCGCCGAATCAGGCGCGTGGCGCGTGCGGCGCTCTCCCCGGCGCCGTGCCTTATGCTGCTTCATCTGCGGTTGCGAATCAGCGGCCAAAGGGTGAGCAGCGGCGCTGCAGGTCGTGGGTGGGGAGGGATGCGCGAGGGTGCGCGTACGGTAGATAGGTGCATAGTCTGCACGCAAGGAACATAGGACCCAGGGACAAAGGGTGCGGGGAGGCTGCTCCGCTCCGCGCCGAATCAGGCGCGTGGCGCGTGCGGCGCTCTCCCCGGCGCTGTGCCTTATGCTGCTTCATATGCGGTTGCGAATCAGCGGCCAAAGGGTGAGCAGCGGCGCAACGAGTCGTGGGTGGGGAGGGATGCGCGAGGGTGCGCGTACGGTAGATAGGTGCATAGTGTGCACGCAAGGACCATAGGACCCAGGGACCAAGGGTGCGGGGAGGCTGCTCCGCTCCGCGCCGAATCAGGCGCGTGGCGCGTATACTCAAAATGAGAATGCACAAGCAAACCAAAAGACACCTACGAAACCCACACACGGAACACTCAACCCTCCAATGCCTGAAGGAAGGAGAGATGAAGGGCCCAACGGACAGGGACAATGCAGATGCAAAGGAATGGGTGTCGTGGCTTACTGAGGAAGCCAAAAAAGAAAGGTCGGCAGCGCACAAAGTTGTCAAACGGCACTGGAAACGAGCCAAACAAAGGCACAGTGACAAAACTGTAAAAGAATACTGGAACAACCAAAGACGATACCACAAAAGGATATATACCAAAGCACAAGAAACGGGCCATGCCCCCACAGCGAACATACAAGCCCTGCAGGACAGGGAGGGCAACCTGGCTGTAGGCCATGGGAACATTGCAAACGCATTAGCAGACCACATGGCCCACTCAGCACCGTACAGGATGGAGCACCGTAGTCTACCCGACCTGAAACCCCCACCATGGGAAGACCCAGCCCATAGGGAACGCCTCATGAAGGCACCAAGACCAGACATCACTGGGTTGGACCTCACAATAAGTCGACAGGGCTACAGCAAAGCCGTGCACACCCTAAACAACAACAAAGCACCGGGTCCCACCAGGACCCCGAACGAAATTCTCAAGTACATGCCAGAGGACTTCCACGACGCGCTACACGCGCTCATGCTGGAAATGTGGAACAGCAAACATGTTCCTCTCACCTGGAAAAAAGGGACATTCTGCTTCCACCACAAGAAGGGGGATGTCACCTTACAGCAAAACTACCGACCCATAGCCCTGCTCGAAGGGGTATTCAAACTATACACCTCACAGATAGCCAACATGCTCTCCACGTTCTGCGAAACGCAAGGAATACTAGCCCAAGCGCAAGAAGGCTCGAGGGAAAAAAGGAACACGCTTCGACAACTCACCAGAGTAACCAATGCGATTGAGGATGCAAACGTCTCAGGACGGGAACTGCATGGCCTGTATGTAGACTTCGAAAATGCGTACGGCTCAGTGGACCACAACAAACTACTGCACACGATGCAGTACCTTGGGATACCCGACGAACTCACACAGGTGGTGCGGGATGTCCTGGGTACACAAAGCCATGACACAATGTCCATGAGCACCAGGGTAGGAGGGGAAACCTCACACAAAACCGTACAGGTGCAAAGAGGACTTCTCCAGGGGGACAGCATGAGCCCTCTCCTCTTCATAATATACCAGGAACCGTTGTTAAGATGGCTAGAGGTTGGAGAGCATGGGTACCAACACAAGTACTCAGCAGAACAGGAAAGGCTGGGCCCCCTTCAGGACAACAGCAGGGGCGTTCGTCGACGACCTACTCATACTATGCCCCACGATTTTCCACATGAGAGCTCAGCTACACAAACTACAGGCATTCTCACAGTGGAGTGAACTCAAAATTAACCTCACCAAGTCAGCCATAACCGGCATAAAAAATGGGGTCTCCATACCCGAACAACTCCATAAAGACCTCAAAATGCTGGGAGTGGACGGCAGGCTAAGCCACTTCAAGATACTCAAGCCAGACGACACATACAAATACCTGGGAGTACTACTGGCATTTACAGGCAGGTGGGACAAAGAGAAAGAGGCCGCTAAGGAAGAGATGTACCACAAAATACAAGCTCTACTGCGCTCCCCACTAACGCCGGACCAAAAGGAATACTCCCTCCACTCCGCAATACTAGGGAAATTCAGATATGGATTGCACCTAGGGCTATACACAGCGGGCGAAATAGACGACTTCAACAAAATAATAGGGGGGGCCACAAAAAACATACAAGGTCTACCCCGCAACGGGACACCAAACATTTTCACCACACAGGAAAAAGAAAAGTTCGGCCTGGGCATGGTGCCACTCCAAGCAGTCTACGCCCAGTCGATTTGGAGCGGACTACTAGAGGCCATGCACAGCGAAGAGGACAGAGGAGCGGTACGGGGCCCGGCATGGAGGCAAATAAACCTAAAGTCGAGACTCAGAATGTCCCACGTCAGTAGGTCCACCAGGGGATTAGTAGAATACCACAGCACCACACGCAGGAACTGCACAGACCTCGACAAACTCTGGGGGGGGGCACCAGACAAAACACAACACACTAAGAAAACTCAATGCCCTACTCAGATACAACATTACGCCTCAGGGGACGGAGGGAATGCTCAAACAACTCCAGACCCCACCACCAAAGATAATGGAACAGCTAAAAGGGGCGACCAGAAGAAAGTCCGACAAAGAGATGGAGGGAACAACAAGGAAAACGAAAACAGGCAAAATAATGGATGGGGACATACTGGCGCCCCCAGACTGGCAGGCGGTGTGCACAGACCAAACCGCCAGGCTCACAATACCCAGTGACACTCCAACTGCGATAAATTTCACAACATGCCTCAAACTTTTTACGCACTTCCCAGACCTAGCGCTCCTTACTACACGAGATGGTCAACATGCAATTAGCCAGGTGAATGTCCGGGAACAATGCACAGATGCAACCCTCAACACAGACCGCAATGCCATAGCAAAAGGCCTGGCACACCTATACCCGTACCTGTGCGAAGCCCAGCCAAGGGACATAACGAAGCCGGGGGACTTTTATGACAGCCTTACAAACCGAAGACTGAAACAACAATACAGGGGCATGCCCAGTGAAGGGCCACTGGACCCCCACTCAATACGAACCAACCTCCCGCGCCTCAACTCGGAGCAGCTGAGGGCCAAAATGACGGAATGGGAGGCGAGGATGGTCCCCAGGGAAGAGATTCACAGGCAACTCTCCCTGCACCCGCTCACAAGGATTAACGAAACGGAGACTACCGGCCCTGTGCCGATAGAGGAGGAAGAAGAACCTCAGCCCTGCCACACACGCTCCCAAACTAAATGGATAGATGAAATAGACCCCACGGCTGAAAAACTTGAAACTGGCTTTGAGAAAGGCCGAACAATAGACAAGCCGAGAGAGATTGTGGCAATGCGGACTCTACTAGTAGACCCAACAGACCCCCACTCCCTAGTGAAGCAATACAGAACCCAGTGGAGGCACTCAGAGGGGGATGACTCCTACTCATGGAGTACAAGGGAAACCATAACTGACTACCTAAGACTAGCCAAAAGAAGGGGCCAAAGCGCGACCATCTTCCCAACCCTGAATAGAAGACTGCGAACAAGGGGCTCCCAGGTGACCCACCCCACAGGCCTCAGAGAAATACTGGCCGGAAGGCCGCACCTGGGACAGGCCTGGCCCACACTGCATGCAGGAAACCTAACACTGGACCCGACAGTAACCAACCCAGAACAGGACATTCTGGACAACAGAGAGCACCACTGCCAGCTACGACTAGAGGGGGAACTCGCCCACAGCTACCACAGGAATGGGAAGTACATAGGCACCCTCACGAAAGAAAAACTTCTCAGGCTACATGAAAGGTACACCCAGGCAGTGGGCACCACATACCACCAAACCCCGCACCAGCGCACACTACGCACTGAAATGTGGGAGGACCACAAAATACAGGTCTCCACGTTCGAGGAGGAAATAGCGCACCTCCTCATTAGGTACTCAAGCAAAGAAGAAAAGGAGGAACGAAAAAAGAACTTGCAAAACCATTGGACTTTTCCTGCCCAGATGCAAAGGGCACTACAACAGGCATTTGGGATTACCACCGAACTATTTGCCTCACCCCTCAACGTCCACCACCACACCACGACGTACTACGCCAAGTATGACAGAGACAAGGTGTTCGGGGCCAGAGGCTCAGCCTGGACGACGAACTGGATGAAACTGGGGGCCTACCAGTTCAACCCAGAATACACGCCACAGGACCTCAAAAAGGCACTGGACTTTGCCATTGCGGCCACCACCACACAAGAACCGGTGTTCGGGGTCGGAGTATACCCAACATATGAGAAAACCCCATACAGAAAATTATACAACGCACACGCGGGACACCTAATACACGAACTATTTGAAATACCACAAGGCAAATTCACGTTCCTACCCCCTGACCACTGGATGGGTGCCACCCACCAGTAAGCGAAACAATGCAACTGGAACCTCAGAGTGCTGATAGTTGCCAACAAGGCGGGATGGCAGGCACACTGCGGGGACCCAGACACTGCCGCAGACTGCATAAGGAGGGCACTCACAACCTGCCCGCAGAGCAAGGTACGCACCACCTCAGCCGTCAAACAGCCGGTGAGGGAGGCAAACCTACACGACGCGAACGAACCAAACCAAGAAGGACGCACCCCCAGTGTGGACTGTGTGGTTGACACAAGACCGTGGCAGCGATACGAACTCCCGGAAATTAAGACGAAGGACATGACGAATGCAATGGGAAGAGTGTGCAACACAGGGCCACACTTGCGGAACGACCTCTGTCCCCAGTGCTGCAACGTACAAGCAGAAGTGGAAACTTGGTGGGAGGACAGCCACCTCCATGTGGAAGAAGGACCAGCCAAATGGGAACTCCTCCCCGGAAGCCGGGGAGGTAAATGGAACATACACCCCCCCACCGTGCAACAGGTGGTGGAAGCGAACACTTTGCACACCAGGCTTACAAGACAAAATGACGCCCAAACGATATGGGACAAAGTAGCAAAGTCAAAAGTTGTCAGATACCCCACTGACTTCTGGCCCGAACACGAACCGGGGGTCCAAGGAAGGAGATGGGAATTGACAAGAGACCGAACAGAGGACCCCAGGAACCGAGCCCCGAGGGACACACCAACACAATTGACGTACCCCCCCCTCAAAGGGCACACAAAGCAACCTCGTACCTTTACACAGACGGAAGTAAAAGAGAGATAGAAACAGAAGAAGGAGGCAAAGAAGGGGCCTCAGGAGCAGCGGTATGGGACCCCAGGTCAGGTGAAGGGGAGGCCCACATGATTCGATGGGAAGGCGAGGACCAGGAGGTGAACAGAGCCGAACTTCTCGCCATACAAAAAGCAGTGACACTCCCACCACCACCAAGTGGTGACAGACTCACAATTTGCACGGACAGTGCCAACTCCATAAGACAGTTGGAGAGCATGAGAACGAAACCTCACAACATGGAACACCACCAACAAAGGGACCTCCTATATGCCATACTAGTCAACATTGAGGCATTGGTAGCAGCGGGGCACGCGGTCTCACTACTGAAAGTCAAAGCACACACGGGAATTGTGGGGAACGAAAAGGCCGACGAGGCAGCCAAACAAACCTGCACTACGGGAACCCTCACAGAGGCATGGGATAATAATGAGACAATAAAAGTCAAACCCATGGTACCAGACGAAGACTCGGGCAGCAGAGAGCTGAAGGGAAAGCTCGCGGTACAAAAACACGTAACTACACTCCTCCGCGAACGACAAGCCCAGGGAAACAGCAGGCTCTCAACAAAAATGACCACACTCCAGGGAGAACCCACAACCTGGACCCACCAACCGAGAACTGAACGCAATTTCAGATGGGAGGCGCACCATGACCAAGCGCAACAGACAGAAGAGGAACAAGCGATAATACGAGACCTGGTACCCAACCAGCAGCAACAAGCCGACCTGACCCGAGACGAAGAAGACAGGCAAATAAAGGCCATGATGGAACAAAGGGAGGAAGAGGAGGCGCTCCTCTTGCGAGAGGTGCAGGAGCACCAAAAACACCGGGAAACAGAGTGCAGAATGTACCCCACCCGAGAGAACGACCCCGGACCCGCAGAAACACCCCCACCCTCTGAAGGGGAAGAAATATTTAAGGAACTCAACGAGCTCGCGGAGAGACTAGAAATGACCCAAGAGGAACACAATGACGAGGGAATTTTTGACATGCTCAATGAACTCATTGAGCAGCAGGAGGAGCCACAAGGGAAGCCGACAAACGAGAAACAAGCTCACCACGACCGTGTCACGGAAGAGTCTAGAGTCCATGCAATGATGGAGGACCCGATGCCCAGAACAAGATGGAAACAAAGAAAACACGACATGACACACAGCAGAACGAAAAAGAGGAACGCCCCCCCGGTTCAAGAGGGCAGGGCCACCGAGAGTTGGCTAAACGAAACAATGAAGCACCTCAAAGGAGACACGCCACTACACAAAATAGCGAACGGCTTCTGGAAACGAGCCACATTTGCGGCACGAAAAACGGTACTCAAATGCAGACTGAGAATACTGCCAGCACAAGACTATGAGACGGCGAAAAACTCAGCCAGAGGAGGCGGAAAGTGCACCCTGGAAGGATGCGGACACAAAGGGGTGGACTACGCAAAGGGCTTCCTCATGAGAGTAGGACACGCCCTAGGAGGATGCAACAACCCACAAATGCGAGGGATGTTCTCGGACAGGGCAGACGCCCACGCAGACGAGCTAAAACATATACTTGACCACCATAGAAAAGGGGGATGCAAGGTACTCGCCTACACCGGAAAAAAGAGAGACCCAGGGGTTAAGCCAAGGGTACTCCCAAATTACATACTCACCAGGGGGCAATGCAGACACGACGGGAAGGACAACCCAGGCAGAAACGATGGACCCGACACAATACCAAGCTTTGTAGACATAGTCATGATAGAGGGCCTAGAAGACCTGGAGGACGGATGGGAATGCACACAAAAGGAAGCACCAGCAAAAGTCAAAAACCTACACCTCATAGAAGTGGCCCACACCGATGACGAGAAATGGGGACCCAAACTCCTGGAAAAATACACGAAATACGGACCGCTGCTACAACTGCTACGCAGACACGGATTCCACGCCAAACTTCACGTGTTTGCAGTGGGCAGGACAGGCACGGTGTACAAACACAACAAAGACATACTCGAGCAACTTGGGCTCAACAGGAAAGAGGCCACACAGGCACTACAAAGAATACACGACCTGACAGTAAACTATGCACACAGCACATACCAATTATACAGAAAACTCAGACAAGAAAAGCAAGATGATGAAAAAGATGAGAACCAAAGCGGGCCCAGCCAACTGCAAATGGACATTGCAAACAAGTCTCCCTGACCAAAATCCTAGCGCAGAAACAACAGTATGACGAACCCGAGTTCTGGCACATCATCGCCAACATGACGGCCCGCGTCATACAGCTGTACATCAGCTGGCCGCTGGTGGACGGGCCTGGCTGGGTTGGCTCGGCTCCAACTCCAGAGGAATTCCCCAACAACGCGCCCTTTGCCATGGAGTTCATCTGCCCCCACGAGAGTGTGGTGTTGACTAGCCACGAACCTCTACGGCTGTGGAAGCTGTTGCAGCATCCCTATTGCGCGGGGCATTACATGCGCATCCTGCGGGATGATGAATAGGGTGTTAGTAGGCGCATCAGGGGAAAGGGCGTGGCGCAGCCCCCTAGCAGTAACATTCGAACTTATTTTAATGCAGATTGCAAACCGCCCCATAGATACACTGCGATAAGAATGCACCCTAAGGGGTAGGCCGCACGCTATAGTACAGGTTGCTCAGGAGACCGCACGCAGTACCCATTTGTGCGGGAAGTCCGTGGAAGCTGGGAGTACGAATCCTGTGGTGTATTTCCTGGACCAAGGGTGCGGGGAGGCTGCTCCGCTCCGCGCCGAATCAGGCGCGTGGCGCGTGCGGCGCTCTCCCCGGCGCCGTGCCCTATGCTGCCTCATCTGCGGTTGCGAATCAGCGGCCACAGGGTGAGCAGCGGCGCTGCGAGTGGTGGGTGGGGAGGGATGGGCGAGGGTGCGTGTATTTCCTGCCTGCTTCACCGCCTACCCAGTTGACAGTTGCAGGTACCAACAGGTCATGCTTGCTTGTATCACGTACGCTTGCGTAACGTTCGTCATGCGCATGTGCAGGGGGGACAGGCACGAAGACGAAGCGACCCCGTCTGGCCGCCTGCGATACCCATGACGTCGGCTAAACGGCCAGCTCCGGTGGGGCTCCTTGAACAGTTCAACGACCTGGCGACGAAGATACACGCCGGTATAAGCCCTACGTCGGGCATGCACGCTTCACCCGGCGGGGAAGGATGGCTTCAGGGGAACTTCGACATTCTCCTTGAGAACGTGTTTAGCAAGCGCGTGGCTTTCCAGCTGCTGGCTCCTCTGAGCCAGGAGCACACTGTGGCCAAGGGCAAATGCAGCCAGTGGATAAAGCAGAAGTTGCGCAATATCAACAGGAGGTTTCAAACGCAGTGTGTGTCACCTGATAACTGCCGGCAGAATGTCCTCGGCGAGGCAGAACTATGCACCGCTTGTGCGCCAAAGGTAACGGCAAACATCACGGCCATGCTGCACTTCGACAGGTTTATCGCCGCCAATCCGCAGTGTACGGGACTCAGGGTGACCACGCCCGAGGAATCCAACGTCCTCCGTGCGAGATTCCCTGGGCCGTGGCAGCAGGCTGTTGATGCCGTAGCAGGGGGTCCCCGGGTGCATTTCACCCTGCGGTTGCGAATCAGCAGCCGCATACAGTGGCAGCTGCTGCTTGCGGCAGGGTGGCGACGCATGCACCGCAGGTAGCGGCGGATCCTGCTGGCGGCGGGGTGGCGGCGCATGCACCCCCGGGTGGAGTTCGTACTGCGGGTACGATTCAGGCACCGCAGGTAGCGGCGGATCCTTCTGGCGGCGGGGTGGCGTCGCATGCACCCCCGGGTGGAGTTCGCACTGCGGGTACGATTCAACGGTAAACGGAAACACCAAGGTCGAGCCCAAAAGCGAGCAGAGCAGTACGTGGACAACGCCCAGTGGCGCAGTGGGAGGTCACCTACGGCCAGATGACAATCGGCAGCTTTGCGGTGGCTCTCGCGGTGGAATCTGAAAACGACAAGTTCGCTTTCCGCGTACAACTGAAGCGAAGCGAATGGTCGGATCCGTTGTACTTGGTGAAGGTGGAGGCGCGCTATCCGTCAACTCAACAGCTGCAATATCGCTATTTCCAACCCAAAAAGCACACCGACACCAAGAAGAAGCACCTCGGCAAGCAACTTGCGAGTCACGTAGGAGCTTTCGCAGCGCCACCGGGGCACCGACCGTCTACCGAGACTTTCGATAAGAATGAAATAGTGCTGGCATGGAATGTGGATGCGAAAGACCCCGAACGGAGTATACCGAACGAGCAATACGCGCAGATAGTCGTCGCTTTGCTTGCACAACAATCCAAACGCACGCGCAAGGACCTAGGTGACTTGAATGAATCGGATGATTCCGATGAAGACGAAGCTTTTGATAATTGCGTAGCGGTAGCGGTAGCACCTGATGTGGACGCGTAAAGCAAGACGAAAAAAACATGTAAATAATATGTGTATAACGTGTATATAGATTCTGAGTCAAAAGTTCTTTGTGTTTTCACTCCTCCTAGATTTCGAAAAAGTGCATTTGACCTCAATTTTGTACCATAAAAACCATTAAATCCAATGCACAACCTGCACTTGCATGCTCTTGACTGTTAAAATGCGACTTTTTAATCCTATCATGAGGTAAATAAGGCAATATCATTTTCACATGAGAATATCATTTTCATCGAATAGTGTGTTCCTAGGCAGCACTGGAAGAACAATGACGTGATCCAAGAGCGCCTCGTGAAGGAGCTCAAGGAGTTACGCGACGGGCACGCTGACGACAAAGGCACGCCGTTCCGAGTATACGATGGTTACTTTGGCAAGTGGCATGATAAGTTCAGTGTGTTTCTGGTGCTGTGCTACTGTGACACCGTTGCGCGGAACGATCTGGGAAGGTTCGCTCCGGTGGCTGCCAGACGCGTCGCACCGTTGCGCGCAACGATTACCTGAGCCTGTGGGAGGGCACCCCCGGACCAACTGGTGGGATGTATTGCCTAGGCTATGCCAAACCTATCGCACAAAGCTATTTACCGGACGGGGAGACGGTTTATGCCTGGGACCCGTCGGTGCTATTAACCCAGGAGGATCACGAGGAACTAGTCAAGCTAACCCAGGAGGGCGCTGATCCCATGCGCACCGGGCGCTACGGTAAGGGTCCCCTGGAGGCCCTGGAATATTTCACCGCCATGTCGGCATACGTGCTGCCTTTCATGCACTGTATGACCTTCGGTGTCGTGAAGAGTACTGTGAAGATGTTCCGCCACAAGGTGCCCAACTGCGATGACACGTGCTACTTCAACGCCGCGCAGCTAAAGCAGCTACAGAAGAACGGCAAAGGGCTGTGTGCCCCGCACGACATGCACCGTGAGTACCAGGACGTGGTGCAATATGCAGGTAGGTGTGCTGGCAGGCATGATTGCAGGAAAGCTGTTCTTCCCATGCATGCGAGATCTACGTGCATTGTGTGCATGGGCCCGCCCGTTGTATGGGTTGACCATTGATTGAATGAACGATGCATGCATGCTGATGTCGCCCGAAACGCTTGGTTTGTTTGCAGGGAACTGCACTATGGAGGACTGGCTCAACTTCATTTTGATATTCAGCCCGCTGGTATTCATGGACGTCCTGGAGAGTCTCAACCGAGAGTTGGACAGGGTTTGGTGGAAGCTGAGGGAGGCTGTGATATATTTCATCCGGCAGGTGTGCGCCGGCACAATCGAAGACCGCGCAGAGGCTCGCGCACAAGCGGAGCTGCGTATGAGGGAGTTCGCTGTCATTATTGAGAACGAGTGCCCTATGAACATGCTGACGCTGAATCTACGCCTAGCCGTGGTACACTTGTGCAAGCAAGAGGAGAAGGTAGGCGTTGTCAGCTCCAACATCGAGCTATGGGTGGAGCGCCTGTTGGGGGAGGCGAAGGGGGTGGTGCCGGAGCCGGTGGGGGGAAGGCCATCGATTCATGCATCGGTAACGCCTACTTGCTGAAAGACCGTGTAGATGACATGGCCCACTTGTACCCCGGGATCCGGTTCCTTCCAGACTATGTCACGCACTCGGTGAAAGAGGACGGCCCGGGTTTCCGCGATGACCCGGGGCTCGCGTGTCACTTCATGGATGTCGGTCATCACATCATCCGCGGTGGCGTGGCTGTATCCGCGCTAAGCGCCGATGCGGAAGGAAGGCTGCTTCCGGGCCTGGCGGCTTCCTTGCGCGCCATGCACGGTGAGCGATACGAGCTAGAACGGGACGCCTTGGACGTCCTATGTTTTCCACGAATGCGGCACGGCGACGAGGACTTCACGTCCACGATGTACACCAGGGCAGTAACCAGAATCTCCTACAACGTAGCCTTAGCATCCTCTGAAGCCGATGCATTTGAATACGGCCGCGTGGAAGCTTACTATCTGATCTGGGACCCGGCCACACATTGCGCCGTGTGCCGTCTAGCCATGGTGACGGCATACCCGACTATCAAAAACGCGCGCATGAACAGCCGTGCCGTCTTTGTCTTGAACGAGGATGCCAAACATACCCTGCTGATGCCGGCGTCACGCCTTGAGACCAAGTGTATCTGCCACCGTCCTCCGGGATTTAAAATCCCCCTCCACGCCATCTACCTTTGGCCAGGAATGAAATCTGCACGATGCTCAAGACCTTAGCAACGGCAAGCTAGAAACCAGCAGCATGCGTCCTTCCTTCCTTTCTCCTTATTGCTTCTAGTGCGACCTTACTTGCAAAGCCCAGGACGGGGCCGGGACTTGCCAAGCCACGTATATACCTACCTAGCATATCCGGTAACAGTTATCTAACATTCTATGCCTGATTGCCACGTGCTCTAATCTTGCACACGTGTCCGTATCACAGTGCATCATGCCTGCCACGTGTCCACCCGTGGTCATACCGTGGTAAATTTACCGGTCATATGTGGTAATTTTACCATTGGGGGTCAATTTACCGGTTATATGTGGTAATTTTACCATTGGGGGTCAATTTACCGGTCATAGGGGGGTACCATGGTAAATTATATACAGCAATGGTAAACACTAATATATAATTACCGCGCTATAAGTAAATGTGGTAAAATCGTGGTAACGAAAACGCCAACTGCCAATAGGAAATTACCCACGGGATTTATATCGCCACTATTAGTATAATGGTGGTAAAACACCAATTTACCATATTTTACCACCAGTTTACCACATTTTACCACCAGTTTACCGCGTTTATTTCTCAGTGTGCATATGCTGTTCTTGGAGATGTGCGGGAACCGACTGAGTCGGTCCGCATATGATTCTGCATTTGTTGCTCCTCTGCCGCTCCATTTTCCAGTTGCCCCATTATGTCTATTACCCACCACTAAGTTGGGTGCACCCAACCTAAGAACCCTTTTTCAAACGTCAATAACTCCTCGAATATCGGACTTATAGTGCCAAAGCAAGGCTAGGCCATGGCCTACTATGTTCCCTTTGAACAATGGATATGCATTATACCTCTGTGATCGCAATCTGCGGGGTATAATGGGACCGTATCAATAGGGTATGTGATGAAATATTCCGGATTTCTCTTAGGTTGGGTGCACAATACCTAAGAACGAGGGTGTTATAAGGGACTCCCCGTGACACTCGAAGGTCCTTTGAAAATTCGGAGACCTGTGTCGTCAAGTTCTCTAGTTGTTCTTTCTGCAGTGTCTTGTCAAAAGTTTCATCCGAGTTCATCTTGACCCTCAAAACCTCGGTTGAAGTAGCATGGGTAGGTAAAACCCCAAAATCACTTGGAAATTTTACAATTTTTCCTACCCCCTCGCATACTCCCCAAAATTGCTCACGGATAAGTTTGATTCGCTCAATAGTGTAGATGCGTGTGTAAAAGAGGACATCTTCCCCGTCATTTTGAGCTAATAAAAACCAGAATCCGGTACCGACAACTCCCAATAATCCCACCAAAGGGTAAGTTGGGTGCACCCAACCTAAATGGCTCTTAAGTTGGGCCCACCCAACCAGTGGGTAATAGACAATTACCGCCTCCTCCTCCTTCACCACCACCACCACCACCTCCTCCTCCTCCCCCACCACCACCTCCTATGATCTGGAGGTGGTCGTACCGTTATGAGCTCTACGTGGGGGAGCCAGTTGCACCCCACCGTGCTCCCCCCGGCCGAGGCCGCATCCGGGGTGGCCATGGCCGCACCCGCGAGCCCTCCCCGCTGTACTTGCGGGCGGAGGAATAGGACACAACGTGTATATATGATATTTTTATTCATATTTTGTTGTGCATATTTTGTTGTGTATATTGTGTTGTGTATATTTTGTTGTTGTAGTATTTTGTTGTGTATATGCAATCATCTCAAATATTCTGCTGTTATTCATCTCTAGAACGGGGGAATGGCGCGGCCGTGCAAACGGACAAACCTAGTGCCTAGGCTCTGGAATGAAGTTATAAAACCCTTCTGCGGTAACCGGGAGAATCTCGGGCCAAAGTTTGGTATACATAATTCCATTGCTCAGAAATGAATATACTAAAGACATGATATGATGTTGTTTAACAGGGCCGTGTTATATTTATATCATTCATGATTTACGTTTCTTAATTTGTGTTTTGTGCATGGTGACATGCAGGGTTATGAGTTCTTCCGAAGGGGACGAGGATTCGGAAGGGCATTCCTTTGCCCGGAAGCTTTGTGATAATGACTTTTACAGGGTTCCAATCCTTGCAGATATGTATTCCCAGGTAACATGCGGTGAATATGGTCTGGGATGGTGGAGCATAAGCATCATCCCAAAAGCTTACAAGTACCCACTCCTCAAGACTCCAAGGCCCAATGACACTCTTGTCGGCGAGTCGATGCTTGTGATTCATGGCATGATGACGATGAAAGTGGACAATGATTACGAACCTTTTGCACTCGTGGTCGCTAATAATAAACAGGCTCTGGGATGCTGTCCGTTCGTGGACTTCGCTCAGACTCTGGCGAAGAGGAATGTAGAGCCCCTGAAAAATGCTCAGTATTTTCTCTCATTCTTCCCTTCGTTTTCCTTCTCCTTCTAATTCAGGCCTTATTTATCTTCTGCTTATCTTTTCTAATTCAGCCTTTCGAATTCATTCGTTCTTTTCAGTTGTACCTAATCACCTCTTTGCGGGAGTCATCATCGACAAAGTATTGTCATTTGGTCACCCTGAAATCCCTGAACCTGACGCTGACACCGAGATGACCGATGTTGAACGATGGTTCAAGACGTATATCGATATCGCCAAGGACAAGGACAGAGCAGAGCATCCTCGCTTCTTAGGCATTATGCTCGCAATGGATAAATTCATTTGCCCTGGCGCGCAACCCATAAAAAAGAGACCCAAGGGTACAGTGCCAAAAATATACACTGCTGCCTCTGACTGCTTTTCTGAATCGCCTTTCATCACGAACCGGGATTTCCGCCGTGAAGAAATCTTCAGAGCTATCGATGCAAAGTACATGCTTATCACGCAAGACAACGAGCGACTCGACCATCTTCAGAAGAATATTGGTGAAGCAGCATACTTGAAACACGAATATTTCCCAAAGATGCTCAAGTACTTCACTGAACTTGTGGATACATTGCATGCTATTCACACCGAGCAGTACGAGGATTATGTTCGACTCCACATGATGAAATACAAGACCAAATACAAGTATCTCCGGATCGTTGAACCGACCTTGCACATCTCGACATGGGCCGCGTTTGTCTCCCAGGTAATAGTTTCTAAATTCACCCCTTCTGTCAATTTTATGTTATTTTAATGTTTATCGCGTTCCGCTGCTTCTCACCTATCCGTTTGATCGCAACAGTATCTTCCAGATCTTGCGAGTATTCGCAAAGCCGAAGATCATCTCCTGGCGGAGAGCGTTCCAGAGAAAGTATCTGAGTCCGTCGAAAACTTGCAAAAAGCGGCGGAGAAGGCCCCAGTGCAAGACGAGCCTGTTTTTCCTCGACCTGAAGGACACGATACGGCTTTGATGCAGAAAGGTGTCGTCGTCATTGACACCACACCGATTTTCCGCAAACGAGGATATGCCTACATTTTGGACAGCGCCCCGACGTGGGAAGCTCCAGACGGCAACGTCCATGAAGACGACACGACGGTGGCCCGCATCCGATTTGCAAATAAGGAAGCAGGAAAGGACGACGAACTCGTGAGATCGAAACACTACCTTTGGATCATAGGTAATCTCCCTTTCTCTATCTTAGATAAAATATTATATCTTCAAATACTGAGAATTAATTTGCTTTTGTGTTGGCAGGGGATGTCGGCAGTGCGGACCTTCTTCCTCAATCTTTGGCTGAGGTGCCAACGCAACCAGTTGCCAACTCGGCACTCGAAAGCGATGCCGGTGAGCCGATATAAAACATCTCTCGCTCTCTATCTCCCTTTCTCCTTCGCTCTCCGTCTTAGGTCACAAAATTGATATATGTATTCAAATACTGAGAATTGATTTGCTTTTGTGTTGTGAGAAGGTTCCGATGGTAGCAAGCCTGCATCTCCTGAAGCTGAGTGTCCATCTCCAACGCAAAAAGTTACCAGCTCTGAAAGCGATACCGATGAGCCGATATAAAACATCTCTCGCTCTCTATCTCCCTTTCTCCGTCGCTCTCCGTCTTAGGTCACAAAATTGATATATGTATTCAAATACTGAGAATTGATTTGCTTTTGTGTTGTGAGAAGGTTCCGATGGTAGCAAGCCTGCATCTCCTGAAGCTGAGGTCTGTGGAGACGAAGCTGAGGTGCAAACGCAACCTCCAGTTGCTCGCCGGGGGCCAAAATGGCCGTTTCTGGGGCCTGGGCAGGCCATTTTTCGTGCGCGGGGGCTATAGGATTTCAGTTAGGTATCCGAATCGCGCGTTTGAACTTTGTGGGACCTTTCAAGGACCATCACGAACTACTTAGTGGAAGATATGATGAGAAATTTTAATTTGGGTGCTCGCCGGGGGCCAAAATGGCCGTTTCTGGGGCCTGGGCAGGCCATTTTCCGGGTTTTATGGTTTGTGCTACATGTAGGTCAAGGATAACATCGAATTTGCAAGCAACCCATGTCCGTTGCATTCCTATGGGGTTTCGCATTATGATTGCAAGCATATTGGACCATTATAACCCATCAAAGATTAAGTTACACAAGTGCAGCTAGGATACGTTGATGCTCCGGCTCCGGTACTATCAAGTAGTCCCGCCCGCCTACTTTGCGCTTCCTCAGAGCCACTTCCACACACACTATATGATGTGAGTACGTCAAACATTTTCTGCTATTGTCTACAAAGTACTCCGTGCATGTGCTTTCATCCCTCCTTTCCAAAAATCTGCCTTCAACAACGAACTCGCCAGGGGTAGCATGCACTCCTGCCCCTGCACTCCCCCCCACACCCGGTGTGTAGTAGTCGTCCTTGATGCCGTCCGCGTCTAGCACTTGATGCACTCCACCTAGCGCCTTCACCAAATAATATTGGTGGTTCTCATCTCCCCCCGATGAGCGTGCAAAGATGCTTCCTCGTGAAACCTCCACTTGCGCCACGTCGTGCGCCTCCTCCGCTGCACGCATCCTCGTTCGCCGCTCTTCCCCTACCGCCTCCGCCACCATCGTGAAAGGCACCCATTCATCCACATGACTCTTATGATGGCACCCTTCACTATCCGGTTGCGGGTGCTCACATTGTGCGTAGCAATAATCGCAATAACATGGACGATCACGCTTCAACCCAACCATTAGGCCAACTCCCGCCCGCACCGAGTGCAACGCCAAAGTGCCATCCACCGTCTTGCAGCCCTGGCCCGACTCGTCGACATCGCCATCCTCCACCAAAAAGAAGAACCGCTGCCCAAATGCCGAGCGCCGGTTGGATCCTTGGTCCTTCGCAAACCGCAATCTCTCCAGGCAGAATTCATACAAATCCCTTGCATTCAATATCTTTCCATACCACTTATCCGTTGTTGCCATTACCGCCAAACTAGCCTCGTGCTTCACCGCAACTCCCATTGCATCTTGCTCGCCTCGTGCGTGGGATGTCTCAAAAAAGTTTCGTTGGCACGGTATGCCAAGCCCTCGTACCCATTCCATCGGGCGCCCGCTCTCCACCACATCCGCAAAGGCCGTGCCGCATTTGTTCTGCGCCGCACTCCCATCCGCCCACTCGTGAATGAATTTTGGGAGGGGCAAACCTCTTTTCTGAAAGTACTCCTTGATGATGAGTTTACGCATGTGCTGGATGGCACGGTGGCTATGGGGCATGTCGTTGCCCATAAAGTACAGGTAATCCTTCACAATGATGGGATTCTCCTCCGTGGACTCCACCCCGTCCACCTCCTTTACCGCATGCCGCCATAGCACGCAGCATAGTAGCGAGGCCTGCTTCACAATCCAATGCAAGGATTGGATTGCCCGTGGAATGTTCAATGCATGGTTCTCGCTGAAGTCGAAAAGAAGGAGGCAATGGCCCAAGGGTAAATTCTCCTTGCACTTGTTGAACATGTTCATCGTGTGTTGGGCCATGAAGCAATGGTATGGATATGGCTTTAAGAATGGACAGGTTTGCCCACTCACCCCGGCTAGTTCTTTCACCGCCCAGTCCCCATCTGCATCCTACCGCACGAACTTGCCCGCGCACGAACACTTCTTGGACTCCCCCGGTACATGCCCCAGCATACACCCTTGTAACTTGGACACGAGCTCCCCTACCGGAGTCTTCTTCTGCACAAACTGCACTCGGTGTTTGTTCTTCCCGTCGTCGTCAGTTCCCACCACCGCGCTCTCGTAGGTACTCCACTCCACCTGCTGGCCGGCCTTCCCTATCTCCGCCTCGCACAGCTTCAGGTTTCGCAACCCCCCGCAATCCTCGCACGACCCGTCCAAGCAAGGCATAGCGTGAAACTCCGCAGGCTCTCCGTCTGCCCCCGTTGGCTTCGGGCACAACAACGACGCTACAAACTTTGACGTCGACGAGCCAACCTCGCACCGCCCGCAGACCTTGTCCGGGAACGCCTCTGTCGGCTTTCGATTGGATAGAACTGCCCTCTGCCCCCCTAGCAGAGGGCAACACGTCCTATCCTCGCACTCGCACTTAGAGTTCAATACCTCGTGCGCACGGTTGTATGCTGTCAATGCCAACCGGAAGTCCTCGTGATATCTGCAGCAGCAGGATATCGTGTCCCTCCGGGTAAGCCTGCGCACTTCCTTCGGCTTCTTCTGCTCGAAAGTCCTCAAGCCCACCTTCACATCAGGTTCCTTCTTCTTGAACCTTCTGAACACCTCCAGCTGCGTCATTTCCAGCCACTGCTTTGAGGCCTTTTCAACTCTCCCGTCTTCACGTCGAACTTGTATGACATCCCTTTTGCAGGTGGACACCCGCGTTATCCCTGGGCTGAGCCAGAAGTCCCTTATTTTCTGCAACACTTCGGCGTTCAGGGCGTCCTTTGCCTTCTTCTTCACTTCAGTCACCAAGCCCTTCAGCAGCCCGCTTCCTCGCCTTCCTGCCAGCTCAAGGCCGATACCAGCTTGCAAGTTCCGGTGCCCTAACTGCCCTGTGGTTACCACACCGACTTTTATGCCTAAAACTCCGGCGACCTCTTGCGCACTGTTTCTGACGCCCCTCCCCCAAACGCCATCGCTGCTCCTGCCAGTTGAATGTCGCGGTCTAGTTTGCAGCGGCTGCTTGCGAGGGAGGCGAAGGCCGCACGTAAGCTGCTCGCTATGCCCATACCCACGCGATCCTCTGGTGCACGCATGCCACCACGCACCGCTGTTTGAATGCCGCTGTCCAACGTTTGCACATAGTTCGCGAGCGCTCCTGGTATCAAATCGTCACGCGCGTTCTGAAATACCCCCTGCAGCTTCTTGTTCCGGTGACTTTTGCTTCCCCGCGGGATACCGATAGCAGCGGTAGCGCCCGATCCCCCCTCTTCAGGGACCCGATCAGGGATATCCACTCGCAAACGCTTCCTCGCGCGAGAGTCCGCCTGACGTCGCCTTGCTGCAGCGCGCCGTTTCGCAACAGTGGATACTGGCGTCGTCCCACCTGCAGGCGACGCTATACGCGATTCCACAGCGGGCGGTCTAGGGGATGCCACAGCGGGCGCCACAGCGTGCGCCACAGCGGGCGCCACAGGGGGCGCCACAGCGGGCGCCACAGGGGGCGCCACATCCAACCAGTACTTAGCGAAGGCTGTGATGCGTGAAGCAAGTTCCACGCCACGTTCTACATCTGCTGCATCCACCGGGTACACCTCAGGGAAATCATGCGCCTCATTGCCAAGGCTTCGCAACAACGGCAGTAAGTCAACTAACACTCGAAGAGAAGACATTGTCCCGCTAGCTGTTGGGTGTGGCAAAAGCCACAGGTGGGAACCTATGCAATTAGTTCCCCCCTTAAAGTCTAAATCAGTTCCATACTGCAGTCGTAGGGCGGTCCGCTGCTGTACTCTCTCTGACTTTGTTTTTAAAAAAGCAGTTCCCAATTCACCCCCCTATAATCGTCCAGGCCCTCTGCTTCCATCAAGACATCCCAAGCGCAAGGTAGACAAGCGAGCGCGTACTGGTAGTCGGTAATATCGTAAAAATAGCAATCAGGTCCAAACCATACGTGCACTCTTGCTCTCCTATTGCAATAGTCGCACTTCATGATACTTGAGAGTTTAAGTCTTTCGAGTTTGCACTTTCGCGTCCGGTGTTATGCCCGTTCAGGTCTTGTTCACGCATACACGCATCACCGGCCGCGAGATCTAAGCTCCGATGTGACTGGACTGATCTCGCGGCCGGTGAAACTTTTCTTCATACACATCAGATTATGGTATAATTGCGTAGAAGATGTCACCGGCCGCGAGATCAAAGTCTCCCTGTGACTGGATCGATCTCGCGGCCGGTGAAATTTTTCTTCTTACACATCAGATTGTGTATAATTGCGCAGAAGATGTCACCGGCCGCGAGATCTAAGCTCCGATGTGACTGGACCGATCTCGCGGCCGGTGAAATTTTTCTTCATACACATCAGATTATGGTATAATTGCGTAGAAGATGTCACCGGCCGCGAGATCAAAGTCTCCCTGTGACTGGCCTGATCTCGCGGCCGGTGAAGCGCATGCGCATTTTCAAAGCTTTGCAAGTTAGCGGTTTGGCGAAAGTGCTCACAAGTTTGTCAGTTGTTTAGTAACACCTAGTTACTAAAATCTTCTATATACGTATACTCTCAATACTTATCGAGAAAAAAATGGCCAGTCGTGGAAATAAAGCGCTTTCAAGAGCCTTCGGCGCGGAAGCGCAACCCAAGCGGAGCAAAGTCTCTCTGTTCCCCCCTCGCCTAGGATGCGTGGTGCCCGATTGCCCGCACATTGGAAAGGCACCACTGGTCGAAGTGCAGGCGACGAAGTGCACTCTATGCCAGGGCTTTTTCACAGGGGTTGCGGCACGGAATCTCCGCAGTACAAAGGGGAATGCAAGCGCTGCGGGGACATTACCCGCGAGCACTGCCTGTTTTGCGGGAAGGGTGCAGCGCAGGGCGCTCCTGTGGGCCACGCCTGCAGAATTTGTAAACGCGGGTTTCACGGCCGTTGCGCGGTTGGCATCGGGGTGGAGATGGACGATATGGCTTCTTGCCATCGGTCCAACTGTAAAGGCCCGTTTCACGGGCTGTACAAAACTGGACCTGCGTTTTTTGACAAGCAGCCCTCCGGCTCATTGGCCTTGCCAGCACAGGTGGCAGCAGGGGAGGCGATCGCGGGAGGGGATGCTGCACAGCAGGCGGCAGGGGAGGCGATCGTGGCAGCAGGAGGGGAGGCAGCGGAGGCAGGAGCGGTCCCCATGCCTATGCTTTTCATGACGATAGGAGAAGGGGAGGCGTCAGAGGAGGAAGCACAGGAGGCAGCACAGCAGGCAGCAGGGGAGGCGCATGCGGCAGCAGGAGGGGAGGCTGCACAAAAGCCAGCACAGCAGGCAGCAGGGGAGGCGCATGCGGCAGCAGGAGGGGAGGCTGCACAGGTGCCAGCACCTGTGCAGGCAGCAGGGGAGGCGCATGCGGCAGCAGGAGGGGAGGCTGCACAGAAGCCAGCACAGCAGGCAGCAGGGGAGGCGATCGCGGCAGCAGGAGGGGAGGCTGCACAGAAGCCAGCACAGCAGGCAGCAGGGGAGGCGCATGCGGCAGCAGGAGGGGAGGCTGCACAGGTGCCAGCACCTGTGCAGGCAGCAGGGGAGGCGCATGCGGCAGCAGGAGGGGAGGCTGCACAGAAGCCAGCACAGCAGGCAGCAGGGGAGGCGCTCGCGGCAGCAGGAGGGGAGGCTGCACAGGAGCCAGCACCTGTGCAGGCAGCAGGGGAGGCGCATGCGGCAGCAGGAGGGGAGGCTGCACAGAAGCCAGCACAGCAGGCAGCAGGGGAGGCGATCGCGGCAGCAGGAGGGGAGGCTGCACAGGTGCCAGCAGGGGAGGCGAAGGAGGCAGGACCTGCAGAGGAGCCTGGGGAGGAGGATCCTGCTTCGAGGGTACAGCCTTCCCTGCTGTACCCTCCTGATTGGCAAGCGCAGCTGGAAACAGCCGGCTATTTCGTCGCTTATATGCAAGATGAAGCGGACCTGGACAGCCTGCACAAGGAGTTTCACAAAGGGTACCAGACGAACAAAGTGAAGCAGAACTTCATGAAGTGCTATGAGAAAGGGGTGAAGGTTCACTCGACGATCACCGGTTCATTGTCGACGTGGAGGAGAAGACAGGGTTGATGAATCGGTTGGAGGCGTTAGGTCATTCGATGCCGACAGTCGTTTGTGCGGTTGTGCCACGTAGATACCACAGAGTGAGGTTGTGTCACGGGGAGTACGATTTACGTCACTGAGCGCACCGCCCCCTGTAGGTTGGGGGAAAAGCGTACTCCTTCGTTAGTCACTCTTCACTGTCCACGTGTCACGATCTGGAGATCAGACCCTGTCACTCACACCATACCAAACCAACCACCAACTGCCAACGTCATCAATACGCCAATGTAGCTCAGTGGATAGAGCGCACGACTAGTGACAGTGAGATCCTGGGTTCCAACCCCAGCCTCGGCACCTTTTCCTCGAGTCGACAGGATCGGTTTCTTCATGAGGTTGTGGGCCCACCGCGCTTCCACTGCGCATTGGATGACTGGTCAGTGGGTGAGTTTCAACCTCGAGAGATCTGGTCAGTCACAGTGGTCGAGTTTCAACCTCGAGAGACCAAGGTCATTCGATGCCGACAGTCGCTTGTGCGGTTGTGCCACGTAGACACCACAGAGTGAGGTTGTGTCATGGGGAGTACGATTTACGTCACTGAGCGCACCGCCCCCTGTAGGTTGGGGGAAAAGCGTACTCCTTCGTTAGTCGTCACTCTTCACTGTCCACGTGTCACGATCTGGAGATCAGACCCTGTCACTCACACCATACCAAACCAACCACCAACTGCCAACGTCCTCAATACGCCAATGTAGCTCAGTGGATAGAGCGCGCACGACTAGTGACAGTGAGATCCTGGGTTCCAACCCCAGCCTCGGCACCTTTTCCTCGAGTCGACATGATCTGTTTCTTCATGATAGTATTGGCTTCTAGTACGTTCAGCATTGTGGGTCTCGGTCCCCTGTCTCCTCCTCTGTGTTCTCAGTGTGTATTGCTTCTCTTTTTCTTTTATTACGGCCCGCAATCGGCAAAACCACTGGCCTGCTTTCGGCCAACACGGCCAATCTCCAAAATTTTAATTTTAAGTATGATGATATTGCAAAAATCGCATAATTTTGCATAAATTTTACTATTTTTGTATAAACGTCACGGCCCGCACCCAGATATTCCATCGGCCCGCATGCGGCCCGGAGTGGTGAGCTACGGCCCCGGGCCGGCCCGAGCGTCACGGTAAGCAATATACAGTACCCTGTGGGTTCTCCTTCCCGCTCCCTGTCTTCCTTCCAACGGTCAATTACTTTATCCACATGCCTCTCTAGGTTTTCACCCGGTAGGGCATGCAGTTCTTGCAGTTCGTGGTTTGTCCAGGGGGCCGGGTCTATGACGCAATCTTTCTCCCAATAATAATAATAAAATATTTACGTCGATGAGTAAGGCGAAGCCTTCGGAACGATCTACATGAGTCTGTTCCCCTCATACATAACTGTCTGCTAGAGCAGGAGGCATTCCACAAAGCATGGAAGCAGGAGCGGCGCGGCACTAAGAGAGACGTGTCGGCCACCGGTATCGGAAAAAAAACATCAGCAGGTCGCTGAGCTAATGCAGGGTACACAATCATGGCACATGTGGGAGGGGGCAAATGACCATCTAGGATATATCGTCGCATAATGCTGGACTTCGGGTTTAGGCTTAGTTATTATGGGCTCTGACTAGCCCCTAGCCTGACCCTGCATCCGTTTCGTGTCCGTGACATCCTAGCACTGTACTGTACAGTAGTACAGTACAGTAGTACAGTCATTGTTACTGTCTGGGTTTCCGAGAGCATAAAGCTCCGGCCAGACACTGTTTATGTGATTATCAGTTTCATGCTTAGCGAGCTTAGCCGGACAGCGTATCTGTCTTCCTCGCAGGTTATAGGCCGCACCGGCTTTCCGGTGATTCTGATGATGGCGCAGCGCCTTGCTGTTGCCATGTTCGGCTAAGTAGGACGTAGGAGGGGTTGAGCGCCCACTTGGGCGGTGGTGTATTGCTCTTACGGTATGGCCTTTTAGCTTGGCAGTGATGGCGGCACGCATTGTGCTCGCCTTCGCTGCGCAGGAGATCAGTTGGTGACGGATTTTTTTTATTATTTTACGGCAGCATCGTCGCAGCGAGAGTTGATTTGTTTCGTGCGCCGCTGGCTCCGGCGAGGTCGTTCCACACGTGACTTATTTTGGCCGCTCTTGCATCTTCCGCTTACGACCTGTGAATCACGATCCATTCAGCTGAGACTTCTACAGAGCATCTGGCCGCTGTAAGCGTTCTCTCACCATCCCCCTGTTCAGCTCAACCTTCTCCCCTGTCTCTCTATCATGGTTACCACAGCGAATAGAATGACGCGTTCACGCGTCCGTAGATTGGAGACGATTTTTGACGATGTAGGTGCACAGCACTCAGCGACGCCACAGACACCGCAGCTGCCGGCTCCGACCACCGCAGCTGCGAGAGAGGTTCTTGAAAAATGTCAGCAGCTCGCTCGAGACAGTTTCGACAGAAGGGTTGCCAAAATTGTTGCCACCAAAATTCTCGGAGACAAATCGGAGCGCTTCGCTGGTACGGAGACTGACGCAGTGGACATTTTTTCACAGCTCATGCATGAGCTTCGCGCTCAGTTTCTGCTCCAATCACAAGCATTTGCTCCCCTGTTTGACTTGGCCAACATGGCTGTGGAGGCTAGGCATGAGGCAAATGAACTGCTGCTTTCGGCTCTGACATTTCTGGCTCGCCCTGGCTCGCCTGCCCGTGACTGGCTTGAGGCCTCTGGGTCCGACGTTCCTGGAGATGGCAAGCGCGCTGCCCTTGAGGTGGTGCGCATGCTCCAGGAACGTTCGGAACCCTTTGACTCTTTTGAGTTGCTGCTGGCGGTCCGCATCCCCGGCAGCAAAGATCCTGACCGTGGCATCCGCGAGTTCAATGGCCTGTTGAGGGACGTTCAGCGTTCCCACAACTTGCCAGAGGACGCGGTGAAACGGCAGTTTCTCAAGGCTCTCGGCAATTCGGCGTTGTACCGTGACTTGGCTAATTCCTTGGCTCGGGCTGACCAGCGGCAAGGCGTGTCTCTTTTGACTATTCAGGCTCGTGTGCGGGAGCAGTTCCGCCACGGCCTGCAAGTCTCTGACACCCCTGTGTCTGCTCTGTCATTCGGCGATGGCGCGTCTGACCTGGCTGCGGCGTTGTCCAGTCTGCAGAAGCAGCTGGAACGCATGCAACAGGACATTCGTGACCTGAAGCGGCAGAAGCGGGAAGGGCCTCCGCCTGCGGGCAAGCACCTTACCCGCTCTGCTGCTAAGCATCATCGTGCTGGTGTTAAACCACTTGGCACCGCTCCTCCTGTCTCGTTTGACAAGAAGAGTGGTGCCTTCGTGCCCCACTGCAAGAATGCGGTGTGTGCACAAAGTGGTTTGAAGCACTGGCATGCTGAATGCCCCAACGGCGGTCTTCACTCTGCCCACTATTGTGGTGCAGTTGAGGACTATGAGACTGACTGCTTGGCTGTTCGTTTCCAGCGTTTCTATGACGCGGGGGATGAACACGCCTTCGAGTCGCTCTGCACGATGGAGGGTCGCCCGGAGGTGTGCGAGCTATCGGCGCATTCCTTTGTGCCGGCTGAGCCCACATCTCTGAAGCACTTTCAGGATGCGGCGGCTTCCGCTCAGGATGCGGCAGCTGACGGTGACGGCGTGGCTCATTTTCCTCTGGCCACGTTCCACTCGGATGCACGGGGTTCGATTCCGCCACCGCTTGCGGTTCGGGATCCCTCTGCACTCGTGGCTGGTGGTGTGCCTGCGGCTCATGACCCACCGGTGGCTGTGCCTGGCTCTCTCGGCTTGCCTGGTTCTGTCCCATCGCTCCGGCTTGGCGACTCTGCACCGGCTCCGCTGTTTGCTGGCATGACGGTTGAGACTTCTGACATTGGCTCTGAAGGCTCTGACGACGACCAAGGCTCTGACGATGACTCTGACGGCGGACGGCAAGTGGCTTTTGATTCCTTCGGCACTCTCGAGTATGACTCTGGCAGGGGAGCATCGCCGGCAGCGGCTCCGGTGTACCGTCCGCGGGCTCCGCCGGGTTTTCTCCGGTGTGCATTGATGTCTTCGGTACTCTGCTGTTCTCTGTTGGCCAGTGCTACGGCGTCTCTGGTTGCCGTGGGCGGTGGTGACAGGGGCCTGGTTGAGCCCGGAGTCACCGTCCATCGGTCTACTGGGAATCTCTTTGCTTCGGATCCGCCACTTGGCTTTCTGGACATCCGTGATTGGCCGCCTGACGATCGAGTTCTCTCGTCTCTTTCTTCAAAGTTCAAACCACCGTGGGTTCCTACTTGTCTGACTGCTTCGGTTGATTTACTTTCAGCTGCGAATCCACCTTACCCACTTGGGTCTGGTGGTGCTCAATTTACAACAGACAGCTTGCATTTCACTTCGGGACTCTTTTGTATTTACATCCCAACCGCTGAACTCGGCTCTGCTGACCAGCCTCAAAGTGGCTGAGTTTCTTGCAATTCATCCTGGCAGCTTGATTAGCTTTAGCCCAGTAGTGGGATGACCGGGTCAAGACCCCGGCACCCAGCTAGAAGTGATCGGTTTCCACCGAAGTGAATGTTAGGTGTTTGTTTATGTCTCGTGGCTGTATATGCTGTACCTGCTTTGCTAGGTAGTCACACCCACGGGTGGTGTGCTGGACTTCGGGTTTAGGCTTAGTTATTATGGGCTCTGACTAGCCCCTAGCCTGACCCTGCATCCGTTTCGTGTCCGTGACATCCTAGCACTGTACTGTACAGTAGTACAGTACAGTAGTACAGTCATTGTTACTGTCTGGGTTTCCGAGAGCATAAAGCTCCGGCCAGACCGCTGTTTATGTGATTATCAGTTTCATGCTTAGCGAGCTTAGCCGGACAGCGTATCTGTCTTCCTCGCACATAATGCCATTTCTATGAATCAAAATGCATTGTTTGAACACGATTTCATATGGGGATGACCGTGTTGCAATTTTTTGCATCTTGTGAAATTTTCATGTGCGGCTTCTGTTTGCACATATTTGCAATTTTGTGAAAAATATAGCCGTTGGCCACTCAAAACTAAAATTAGCAAAATCCGTCAACACATCGACAACTTTTTATCAGCATTTCATGTACAGTAATCACTCAGTAATGAGAAAACCCGCCAATAAGAAAGTAGCCAGCTTTTTTGATTTCTTCACAATATTTAACACATAACACCCCATATTTAAGATCTCTATATAAATAAGAAAGTTGCTACGCTGACCTAAAATTCCTGTTTTCTTAAAATCGAGTGTATACTGTAAGCGTTTAATCAGTCGAAGCTTTAAGCTTCGCGTGTTGCAATATTTTCGCAAAGTTATTAAATCGTGTGTTAATGACGGTCAAGGGCAAAAGTCAACGAACAACTAGCCGATGGGGGGATTCCTAGATGGTCATTTTACCCCCCTCTAGGTGCCATGTGCGTGGAGATGGAAGCGTGTTGGGCAGTGGAGGTGGGAAGGTGGGGACCCAGGGGTGCTCCGGCCCCTGCGCTTTGGTTGCCCCCGTGGGGCTAGGACCCCAATGGGGCCCCAGCCCCTTGGGGCGAGGGAGCTATTTAAAGTAATTGTTCAGCATATTTCCTGCAATCTTTACAAGTTCAGTGTCCTTTTTGTTTTTCAGCGCAAAGTTTCAAGATACTTGGGGATTCATTAGTGGTCCCGCTTTCTGGCATGATCCCCGTCAGACTATGAAGCATGCGTTTTTCCCTGGAGTGCCGTCTGCACATTCAGGATAACTTTTTCAGAAGAGGCTTTAACCTGCGGTGCGGCACACCAATCCCCTTCAGCACTTTGCCGAAACCTTCTAGCAAATATCCCATGAGAGTCAGCTCCCTTGGCCATTATGTTATCGACCTGGATTGACCTGTCCGTGTCACCAAGCGTTAGTAGTGGCCTGTGTCCATAGCACGCCCTGTCAATTGTCCGGACCTTACTTTGTGGGCATCTGCGCAGGGCCTCGCTAAATATGTTGTGGGTTCTTAGTGCGTTTGGGCAGAACTTTCTCCATCTTGCCGCGTTTGCGACTATCGGTATTCTCATGTTCCAATTGCACTGCTTTGGCTCGCCGTAGATGTCAATCGGATGATGCCCTGGTACAAGGGGACCTCGTACGGGGAGGCATCGGCGGACTTCTCGCGAGCACCACCAATAGGGTCTCCACGCGGGCGGTGTCGTCGAAGTCGTCTGGGTGGTAGCGGCGGTGCTCGTGGTCAGCCGGTGGACGAAAATACTGTAGCAACGGGTTGGGGTCAGCGCGGTCGTCAATGCACAACGCCCGCATCTCCTCCATGAACCTCCCCTTGTCACCACAATGCACACCCTCCACGTCAACAATAATGCAGGTGGAGAAGGAGCGCGCGACCGTCGAAAGGGTAATACTTGGCGGTCGAGTGGTAGATGTCCAAAGCAGGTCCACGAAGTAGAACTTATAACGTAGTGAAGACGATCGCGTTGACGTCGTAGTGGTAGGCGGAGTACGCGAGGTCGAAGTCGAAGAGCTTTGCAGTCTCCACGGAGTCACCGTGGTCATGGCTGAGCGAAGGGCAAAGTTGATTTGTAGTCACGCTTGGCATGCACGCCGTCGAGCGTGATACCACTTTCCTTGGGGTGGTACCCACGAGCTTTGAGGACGTTCATGCCAAATTATTCTCGTAGTACTCGAAGGTCTTGGTAAGGTGGTCAGTGAGGACTCCTCGCGTAGAGGCACGGTAGGGCGTGTGCCGAAGATTGGAGGTGTTCTCGAAGTAGTGGAGAGTGGACGGCCCACTGCCGCAGTTTCCCGGTGTATCGGGTTTTCGAGCACCGGCGTAGCGCCGGTGCTCAAAATCAGGTCCACATGCGCCATAGGAGTCGAGGCCGGCGGGTCCGCAAGAGGGGCACCACAAAAGCCTGTGCTGCGGACGGATGGTGTCGGTGAAGAAGGTTTCGGCGTCAAAAGCCCGCGAAGATACGCTTCGGTTTCGCTGAAGACGAGATTTGTGACATTGTAAAAAAAGGAAGGATAGTGGGTGGGTTGAGGGTGGGTGATCGTTTCGACAACTCAAATTGAGACAAAACTAAGCGCGATTGGTGTGCGCTAGGGTGGGTAGCAGAATGGTGGGTGCCAAGTAACGGCTCGGTAGATCGTTGGGTGGGTGATCGCGGGGTGCGTTCGGTGAGACGGATCTTAAAAATCAACCAAGAATGCCACAACAGAAGTGATCCAGGCTCATAACCTCACGGGACGTGTAATATCGAGGCGGAGGATATAATTATATACAATGAATATATATATATATATATGTATATTCGGGTCAGGCATACACAAGTAGTGACACGGAACTCTCGGGTCTCGGAAGTCTAAGATATATAAGCAAACATAAGTTGTAGGTTCTTAGCTATCGGAGACGGACCGAGGGGTAAGTCACGGTAGTGACACATGCACTGCACTCCGAGGGGGGAAAGCAGGAGACAAACCCCCATCTTATGGTGGGGGGTGAAAGCAATCTCTCCGTGACAGTCGTGGGAGGTCTATCGTGCGCGTATGATGCCGGAAATCAAATGCTCGATCGATTTGGGTGGGGGCTGGAGCGTCATAGTGCAGGTATGCGCGCACGTACGTGTATCAGTATGTGTGGACAGCCGAGGGAGAAATAGGAATTCGCAGGTGTTTCGATGCCTGCCGCTGCCTGATGACTGGCATGTTTGGTCCTCGTCAAATGCGCAATGACCTGTGTGTGTGTGTGTGTGTATGCTTATCCTTGCGACGAATCCTTTGGCATCCCGTAGCCACTGGATAGCCCTAAAATCCCCGATACGGCCGCTGCGAGACTACTGACAGAAATCACGCACAAAGAACTTCAACAAGCATACTCGGACTGTGGCATCTCCACAGCACCAGGACCCTCAGGAATGAGATACTCGCAGTGGATCAAGGGCCCAGAGATTTTTCAAGATGTTACTGTCTCACTTTTTAACCACATTCTTATAACTGGGAGATTTCCAAAGAGTGCAAAATCTGGAGTCATCCTTCCAATCCCTAAAAACCCCTCTGCACCATGTACAATAGATAATATTAGACCCCTCACAATGTTGGAAACGGGTCTCAAACTATTTAACACAATAATTGCTAACCGTCTCAAAACAATACTTAACACCCACCCCATTCTCTTTCCCATTCAAGATGCCTTTCTTCCGAATAAAAACAAAGATGACTCACTCCAAATTTTAAATGAAGTAATATCGGATGCCAATAGATACGACAAAGACCTCCACGTAGTTTACCTGGACCTCAAACAAGCATTCGACAGAGCTGAATTCTGGATGAGCAATTTAGCGCTCAGAAAGTTAGGACTCCCATCACAAATAATTAACATCATCTCAGACATCATCAATGATGCCTCTAGAATGGTACTCACTGAAGAAGGCCTCACAGATGAATGGTCCCTCGAATGTGGAGTTCCTCAGGGAGAAGTTTTGAGCCCACTAAGGTTTGTAGCCATTATGGACATTCTGGCTATTTGGTTAGCAAAAAGAGCAAACGGTGTAAACCCGACAGGAACCACATATGGATATGAACTGAACTCGGAACGCCATAGACCAGACAAACCAGGAAATAGTGTTATTCCTCCCTCCCGAAACCTATTAGAAAAGGACACCACTTTAAATATCTTTGCACGGTTCTTCTGTGATGACATCATTCTCGTGGGGAAAACTAAAGACGAAGTTCAAGACATGCTAGGTATAGTTAATGAATTTATGAGCTTCATCGGCATTCCCATCAATGTTAAGAAATCCAAATACTCTTACAGAAAGCGCATCAAACCTCGGGGCAAAACGGTAATGCGATATGACCCATCCGATGATTTACTCATCTCAGGGGGTCATCTGGAGCCCAATACAAATGACTCAAGTCCTTCCATTGATTCGAAATGGATACCCCCTGAGTCACCAGAATTCCTCGATTTCTCCAACAGCAAAGAGGTAAACAGATATCTCGGAGTATGGTTTGCACGAAATGGGGAATGGGACAAACAGGCGGAAATCCTTATCGACAGACTTAAATCTACCCTAATATCCATCCAACTGCAACACATGACTCTACACCAGCTAAGATATGTTATAAATGCGGTTGTAGTACCGAGGATGGCATACCCCCTTAAAGTTACCTCAGCAATTGCCAACTCCTCAAAGAATGTCGCAATTGAATTAGACAAAATGATAGCTTCGTTTATAATTAAATATTTGGGCTGCCCAGTTGACACCAATCACCAAATAATCTGGACAGCAGTCTGCCAAGGCGGGTACGGTATTGATAGTGTCTTTGATATTGTAACCGCGACGTGTATTACTGAAACTATGAACACCCTGTGTTCTGCAGATGAACACGAATATTGGCAACACAACCACACGGACCGTATCACTGATCCCCACCTCATCTCACTATACCGTAGAAACAGCAATCTATGGCTTAAAATAATAATTCAAAACATGAATAACGAAATGGGTAAAAATGCCATCTCGGGCTTCCCCTTATCACACTATGCAACCTACAGTCACACAAAAGACAAACGCTTTAACTGGTTTAGGCGTACAGGTCACATTATGGCAAAACTTGGATATGCTATCGACTCTAAAAATTACCCTGAAAATGAAGCGGGTGAAACCACATTAATCACCACCCTTCCCAGACAACTTTACATGTCGAGGAATGTTACCTCCGCAATACAAAAATACAACCTCAAGCACACAGGTTCCTTTTTGACTCCCTGCGGTGGAATGTTAAAAAACTGGCAAGAAAGTAAAGGTTTCTTTAGGCTGAACGGTAATAGACCTCCTGGATGGCTAACCGAAATTGAAAAGGAAATGCTTCAAAACCCTGTAGATTTGGACCCACAGGCCAGATATGTCAAGAAACAATATAGAGACAACATAGTACCCCCCGACACGGGTGAATTTCATTGGAAAGGAAATGGTGACCGAAATTCCATCTCTCTTATTCATATTACCAATATTGACTTAGAGGCCATGTCAATACACTATACAGAATACAATAACAATGCCATAAACCCTAATGTCTTTATCAGAATCGAAGGTACCAACAGTTTTCAATACGACTTTGAATATAGCATCACCAATGACGGTTGCATCCTAATTCCACCAGGTTCTATTTTCGAATATAATGACCATATGGACCCGCCCTCTTCTGTCCTTGCTACAGTCAGTGATATTAACTCACACTATGATTACATCTCAGACAGACAATATGAGACCATTATTGCCAGAATGAAAAACAAAACTGCGGAGGAAGAAAGTGAATACAGCTGCCCCAGCGACTCGGAAGAAGAATTCACCCCCAACGCCGAAAAGAGCAAACAAATGGAAGATTATGATATGGCAAGCGATGGTTCTCTATTTGCAGGAAAGAAAACAACATGCAGTGGTGCAGCATATGCCAGAAAAAACTTTGACAACGGGATGCCACTTGTTCGGAAGATGAATATCCCCCCCTCAAGAACTTTCTCCGCATCGGGGCTTCCTATCAAGGAAGATATCCAAAACCCGAGTAGCACATCTGCTGAAATTGCGGGACTGCGATTTCTACTCACAGAACAAAAAGAGAAACTCCTCAAATCTATTACTCCAATGGTACATGCCATTGACTCCATGGCAGCAATATCTGCTGTAACAAAGGATGGCAGATCCATGAGTGCTCGGGACAAATTACGTGAAGCTAATCGCAGAGATGTGCAAGCTGTTCGCCTACTGTTAGAAGAACTTGGTTTTTACAGTGAAGGAGACCACAGCAAAATCATCCTCAAATGGATAAGGGGTCACAATAATGACAAAGTCCATGACAGAGTGGACCGTACTGCTAAAAGAGCCTCATTCAGAGGGGGCTGTCTAGACATCTCCCGCTACGACCCTGCCGAGGAACTACCCTTCTCGTTATTCTTTTTTGAGGTCCCTATCTTAGGCGATATCCGTAGTCACATTAGAAGAATTCAACGTCTCTCACACTATCATAATTGGAGAACTCTACAGTCTCAAGGGAAGTACTTGAGAATGCTCAACGAGAATAACACCGCCCCCACTAAAGATATTTCCAAAATAACACCTAAAGCTTTCACCGCTTCTAGAAGCAGAGAACTCCTGGGTCTCCAAGCCTCTCCAGCACGTTTATTTAAACTGGGGAAAATCGGGACTGAAAACTGCCCCTACTGCCAACATAATACAAAATGCACCTTCGAACACATCCAACTTGAATGCTCAGGACATAATAATAGCTTGCATAGTCTTAGAACAATAACCCAAGATGGCGAACTAAGGAAAATCATTGCTGAAGAAATCTCAGAAAAGCCCAAACTACTAAACCCTGGAAAGGGTACCACATACATCAAAACTGAGCCATCGAAACTTTTTCCACTTGCTGACCTTAGACATGAAATGAAGGAGGAATTATACTTACACGCTCTCCCGGAAGCTAGCATGTACCGACCATCAAGTTCAAAAAAGAATACCATTGCTGTGACCGCTAAACCTGAAGTGGACCATGACACGGGGACAATTAAATATCCCGAACTCCAATATGTCCAGAAGAAAGAGTTTTGGAAACTTTTGGCCTGGCACCGCCTTTCCAACAAAGCAGTTCCATGCTCACTTGCGGAGTACTCGAATAGGGCACACGATATTCACGAAGCACTCAATGCATGTAAGTTTGAATCGGGGGATCCTAAAAACTGCTACGCAATCAGAAGAAGCCTCTTAGATATTTTGGTGGATGACAGGAACCTTGACAAAAACGGCTGTGAACTTTTCTCCAACCCACTAAATGCCCACCCTAGAATTCACTCGAGAAGATGCATACCCACCACAAGAATGAAGAAAGCTCTCAGGCCCTTCTGCCATCATGGGAAAATTGGCTTTGATGGTCTCGCTTGGGATGCCTACGTGGATCCGATAACAGGCATCGGCAGAATCGTTTATGGAAATCCCCCCTTTGATGGGAAAGAAAAGGGCAAATCATCGGCGGTTATGACTACCTTGGAAATGGGACATAAAGCGGCCAACACCGTCCCCGGATTTTCAGGAACATGGATTCTTCCGTTGTCTCCCAAAAACCAAAAGAGATGGTTCGACAAAGGTTTTAAACTTGTTTTCAGATTCCCGCATAACACTATTCCATTTATCCCACATGGTTATTGGACGGGTGATTGTAGGAGTCTACACCTAGGCTTCTTCTCTTCTTTACGGTTTCGGACTTATACTATTCTACACTTATTAAACGACCGCACGAGGTATGCTTACGATTGGTCAACTACAAGACTTCGGTTTCGTAAATCTATATAGTTATGCTTTTGCTATCAGTGCATGCTTTCAATACACAATATACAGCAGTTACGGCTCTTTACTTTTATGTCTTACTTTTCAGTTCAGTTCATCTCCCCGAAACGGGTTACTCTTAGAGTTCTTATACATTCAGGAACTCTTTCCATAACTCAACTGTACTGAGTACTCCGTACAACAGTCTAGGCACCTCACATCAACATCATTCTGATCGGTCCTACTGTACGCCGTACTGAGTACTTCTGCGTTTTATACTTAGCCGTTTTTCTTGCTCTTGTGCTTGCCTCCTAGCACAACTCCCCCCCCCTTAGGGAAGGTCACGTCCACGCTGACCACGTCGGACCAGTAAAGTTTTTATACAGATCTTCTACTGTTGCTCTGAATGATTATACAGGTCTCAGCCGCCTGTTGTCTGGGATGACGTTACACTTCCCAAGACACACCGCAATAAGGAGATCGACCTCTTAAGCACAAGGGTCGGCCTCTCACCGGTCTGCCATCTGCACTACCAGGCTCCCCCAAGGCTCAAGGTTTCACATCCATTACCACGCTCAAGGTTTAAACCTCCCAACACGGTACACTTACAGGGGATGACAATAGGTTTGCCAATTACCTGACAGTTCTCGGGATGCCGGCCCGGAGGAAAGGTTTTAAACCTTCACCGCCTCCTCGGAGTGCTAGA
>LGRX02012302.1:0-21206 GCA_001247695.2 Cymbomonas tetramitiformis
AAAAGACTCTTTTATTTTCAAAAGACTTTTTTATAATAAGTGAATGATGGTATATATATATATTCATATATTATATTTTTACTTATTGTAAATTTATTGTACATTTCTTAAAAGACTCTTTTATTTTCAAAAGACTTTTTTATAATAAGTGAATGTATCTTGATTTATATTTGAATAATATATTTCTACTTATTATAAATTTATAGTACATTTCTCAAAAGATTCTTTTATTTTCAAAAGACTTTTATTGTATGTGTATTGTAATATGTATTTGTATATTGTATAACATATTTTTACTTATTGTAAATTTATTGTACATTTCTCAAAAGACTCTTTTATTTTCAAAAGACTTTTTTATAATGAGTGAATGTTTGTATTGTTTGAATGATATATTTTTACGTATATTAAATTTATTGTACATTTCTTAAAAGACTCTTTTATTTTGAAAAGACTTTTTTATAATATGTAAATGATCATAAAATAACTTAAGAACAATTTATAATATATATATGTAATAATATACATCATTTATATAATTTATTTAAGAACTTATTTAAATTTATTTTAGAACTTATTTAAATCTTATTTTGTTACACATTTATTTACGTAATTTATTTATCATTTATTACGTAATTATTTATTGTATATTTATTGTATATTTCCTTGTCATTTTACTTGTCATTTTCTTGTCATTTTCTTGTCATTTTACTTGTCATTTTTCTTGTCATTTACTTGTCATTTTCTTGTCATTTTCCCTTGTCATTTCCTTGTATGACTTATGACATATATGACATAGGGTTATGACATATGTCATAGGGTTTTCATAGGGTTTTTATAGTGATAAAAAAGCGTACCCTATAGGCGGTGCCTTACTACTAATCTTTTAAAGAATCAATTACCAAAAAAGTTATGTTTGCTTTAGATGTACATAAAAAATATATATAATAATTCACAAATAGAAGATCAAGAAATTTGGTACTTGGAAAGTATAGAAGATGATGCATATATATTTTCATCAAGCACTAGAGAAGAGTTTTTTGAATACTTAAATGTGTTAAAAATGGATGTTGAGTATCACAAACAAAAATTAGATGAGGGGTTTCAAGTTTATTATAATATGCATAATATTGGAATATTTTTTAATAAAACTTCCATACAATAACTTAAGAACAATTTATAATATATATATGTAATAATATACATCATTTATATAATTTATTTAAGAACTTATTTAAATTTATTTTAGAACTTATTTAAATCTTATTTTGTTACACATTTATTTACGTAATTTATTTACCATTTATTACGTAATTATTTATTGTATATTTATTGTATATTTCCTTGTCATTTTACTTGTCATCTCACTTGTCATTTTCTTGTCATTTTCTTGTATGACTTATGACATATATGACATAGGGTTATGACATATGTCATAGGGTTTTCATAGGGTTTTTATAGGGTTTTATAGTGATAAAAAAGCGTGCCCTATAGTCGGACACTTACTACTCGCCCATTGGAGGGGGAGGCTCCAGTGGGCGAAACCACTCTTTTCGTGGTTTCGTGAAACCACAATTCAGGAATGTCTCGCGTTATGCGACACGTCGGCAAACAGGCTGGCGCAGACGTGTACACAATATTCCTTCGTGGTTTCGCGAAACCATGCGAAACTATGGTTTGGGGGCCCAAAATAGGCTACACGATCATAAAATTGCTCAGGATCTTGAGATCTAGCAGTCTGTCCATCGCGTCCGTGAAAACTGCCATGATGGCCAGGCCCAAAACACTTATTGATTACCTTCGCTTAAACCTTGAATATCTCATAATGTGAAGTAATGGTGATCAAAGAGCAAAAGACTCACATACATTCCATAAAATGGTTTAAAGCACATTTTATAATTTATTTCTGAAGTTATTTGAATTTTATTTTGAATTTCGCATATCATAAAGTCTCTGACTCATTTCATTTTCATATCTTTTCTGTTAAACATGTATTTATGTTGTTCATTCACTATTTATTGCGACGCCCATTCAAACAACAATCACTTATGGTTACTAACATAGTATCCACCTAAATAAATAATATATTTGCTTTCTGATTGTCTGTATCTTCAAGCACGCGAAATATGTCGTAAGTTTTTTCATTGATATGTGGACAACTGCTTTTGGGAAGTTTGATTTCTTGGTAACTGTAGAGGGAGAGGCAACACACGGAAGGCACGACCTCGACAGCTCTTCTAGGGAAACAATACTTGTTAGTTCGTGCGTTCCTGCGTACATCATTTTTCCTGAAGGAAAGGCTTAGGAGGCACAAGATCTCAGAACCACTCGTGTGCAAATACGCCATGAGCTCGGATACGACTGAAAAGTTTCAGACAGTCTTCGCGGGACTTGTCAACACGTCGCTTTGACCAAGCATTATAGTGACATTCGAGAAACAGCTCATCGATCAATGTTAACGTTTCGTCCGTGATGAGTTTTGCAACGAGCTCGTGTTCACCTCCTTCAATGTCCATCTTTACTATACATAGGTCCTCTCGCTGCACAGTAGAACTTAACCAGCTAGAAAAATCGATGGCAGGCACGCTCCCCAGATTCTTATTATGCGGCTTGTCAACAGCAGTGCGGACAGCTTTCATGGAGGTAGATCCTCCAACACGCACATTGCCGTCTCGGACCCAAGCGGCTTTCTTGTGAAGAGTAACATTTTTCCCTTCAAACGTCGCCCAAAAGCGTTTGTCCAGCTCGAAAGCGTGAATCTCAAAGTTCGCGGAGTGGTTAGACAGATATTCCCGAAGGAAAAACGCAACACTCGAATCATACGAACGTGCGCCCAGATCGATAAAAAGCCTTCGGGGATATTTTCTGAAAGAAATTTGTGATCCGAGATACACAATGTTTTTGAGGCGTTTACTTACGTCCGCGTGAGCCCGTGGGTCCTTTACCGATATCAAAGCAGACCCACCGATATGTTCGCGGGGAATGACCTCTATCAGAGGAATCAAGTTGGTATGGTTCTTCAGGGTATGCTTAGTTCCTTCCTCCTGGGGTATTAGAGTGGGCCTGTTGTTCTGGGTATGTGGCAGAGAGATTCCACTCGTGGAACTGTATGGTATTTCTAGTTGCAGAGCAAAACAAACGAACGCAAATACACAGCATACAAACCAAGACTTGCTGGCATACTCACCTAGGCTCTGGAAAAGCATCATAATAGAGTTGGGTTTGGGTTGTAGAAAACCGGTCCGTGTAACAATAATTGCAGACGATCGTGACATAAGCTGCAGTTGAGTAAAACTTTCTGCACCTACATGTCGCAGTAAGGCCCGTGCAACACCGAAACTTGGGAAAGCAAATGTGTTGATCGCAGCGATTTCATTGGCTCCTGTCGCGACTGTCATCCGGCGAATATTTCGTTTGTCATGCGAGGTCATAATTTGTCAAATGCCAAAAACCGAAAAAGCAAATAATCGTTCAACATTTGGGACCTCGATTTCGTAATATCACTACTATACTACCGATTATAGCCCACCGCCAAAACCCTGAAGACCGTAATAAATGATTAATAAATACAAGAGAAACCCCTAAAGTCTATAATAAACGATTAATAAATACAAGAGAAAACCTACGACCAACCTAAAGAAATAATTACGTAATAAATATGGGATAAATTATGTGATTAAATGTGAGTTAAATATATAAAGATAAATATTAAAATTGTAAGTAAATGAAAAGTAATTTAATTAAGTTCTCAATAAAATATATGTTAATTGGTCTTAAATCATTTATTCATCACTATCTTCTTCACTTTCTTCATCGTCACTTTCATCATCATCATCTTCTATGCTTCTAATGATTAAAGCACATTCTAAAGCTTCTTGAATATCATCCATTAATAAACAATTATAGTGCAAATTTAACTTCATTATATGATATATCTCATCTTTATCAAATTCAATGTCTTTACAATATTTAATGATCGCCATGGTGGATTAGCCGAGTGGATAGCTAGCCGGAATAAGTTGAAATATTACTTCGACCGTGCTGGATCGATCCCCGGTGCAATGTCCGTATACCATTTCCCGTCGTCTTAGCCGAGTGGGTTAACCGCTGTATTGAGTTTCGATAAAGCGTTGCACTCCGAGCACGTGGTTACAATACCGGCGCAATGACCTTGAGTACGGGAAAATAAACGCTTGATGACCCGTCTGCGTATTCGGAATATAATTCCGGATGTCGTATCGAATAAAGGAATACCAGAGTACGATTGTCGTACGTAAATGGGTCCGTCGAATTTATAAATTCGACGGAGTGGTCCTTGTAGGTACGGTCTCAAGTGACGGTTGGCGATCGTGGCTGCGCGAGCAAGTTCCATAATATTATGGAATTAAAAATGATATGCCCGTCGCTTCATAAACAAAGCCTACTAAACACTCGAATTTTTTTATCGCCATGGTGGATTAGCCGAGTGGGTAGCTAGCCGGAATAAGTTGAAATATTACTTCGACCGTGCTGGATCGATCCCCGGTGGAATGTCCGTATACCATTTCCCGTCGTCTTGGCCGAGTGGATTAATCGATGTATTGAGTTTCGATAAAGCGTTGCACTCCGAGCACGTGGCGTTACGATACCGGCGCAATCGGACCTTGAGTACGGGAAAATAAACGCTTGTTGACCAGTCTGCGTATTCGGAATAATTTATTCCGGATGTCGTATCGAATAAAGGGAATACCAGAGTACGATTGTTTTACGTAAATGGGTCCGTCGAATTTATAAATTCGACGGAGTGGTCCTTGTAGGTACGGTCTCAAGTGACGGTTGGCGATCGTGGCTGCGCGAGCAAGTTCCATAATATTATGGAATTAAAAATGATATGCCCGTCGCTTCATAAACAAAGCCTACTAAACACTCGATTTTTATCGCCATGGTGGATTAGCCGAGTGGATAGCTAGCCGGAATAAGTTGAAATATTACTTCGACCGTGCTGGATCGATCCCCGGTGCAATGTCCGTATACCATTTCCCGTCGTCTTAGCCGAGTGGGTTAATCGCTGTATTGAGTTTCGATAAAGCGTTGCACTCCGAGCACGTGGTTACAATACCGGCGCAATGACCTTGAGTACGGGAAAATAAACGCTTGATGACCCGTCTGCGTATTCGGAATATAATTCCGGATGTCGTATCGAATAAAGGAATACCAGAGTACGATTGTCGTACGTAAATGGGTCCGTCGAATTTATAAATTCGACGGAGTGGTCCTTGTAGGTACGGTCTCAAGTGACGGTTGGCGATCGTGGCTGCGCGAGCAAGTTCCATAATATTATGGAATTAAAAATGATATGCCCGTCGCTTCATAAACAAAGCCTACTAAACACTCGATTTTTTGATCGCCATGGTGGATTAGCCGAGTGGATAGCTAGCCGGAATAAGTTGAAATATTACTTCGACCGTGCTGGATCGATCCCCGGTGCAATGTCCGTATACCATTTCCCGTCGTCTTAGCCGAGTGGGTTAATCGCTGTATTGAGTTTCGATAAAGCGTTGCACTCCGAGCACGTGGTTACAATACCGGCGCAATGACCTTGAGTACGGGAAAATAAACGCTTGATGACCCGTCTGCGTATTCGGAATATAATTCCGGATGTCGTATCGAATAAAGGAATACCAGAGTACGATTGTCGTACGTAAATGGGTCCGTCGAATTTATAAATTCGACGGAGTGGTCCTTGTAGGTACGGTCTCAAGTGACGGTTGGCGATCGTGGCTGCGCGAGCAAGTTCCATAATATTATGGAATTAAAAATGATATGCCCGTCGCTTCATAAACAAAGCCTACTAAACACTCGATTTTTCAGAATTCCAAGTTTGACCTGAGGAAACCCGCTAGGGTTTTACACTTTTTGTTGATATTTTTTCGTAGAAGAAAAGTAGAGAGGATACCGAGGTATTTTACTCGAACTTTTCCGGTTTGCTGCTGTGATATGCACCATGTTAGCCTGCGGCGAAAGCCGCAGGCAGTGAAGGCGAAAAATAATTGAATAACAGCTTAAAAGCACTGCTGGAAAAGCACCCCTTTGGGGTGCTTGGAAGGCAGCGCTAGTCACACATAAAAACAAGAGCAAACTAACGAAAAAATAAAGGTGCTAATTCCTTTGTCCGCCTCCTTGAAACAGATATGGCCGAACCTATAACCCACGCGGATTGGATAAGCGCCAAAGAGTTGGCGGCCAAAATCGAGAGCGCGCTGGCAGAGGATTACATAGACCAGCACTTGAGAGGCCAATACGAGCTCTTCTTCGAGAGCCTGCTTGAAAAGATAAACGAAGAGAGCGATAGCTCGCTTTCGTTCGCTGAGATCGTGACGAACGAAACAGCGTATGAGTACCTGACGTGGGTTGCTACAAAGGGATTCTCATACGGCGTGTGGGCCGGGGAAAGGTCGGTTTTAAATACGGAGACGATCGCCAGGCAGAGGAATACCTGGCAACGCTCGAAGATCAAGGTATGATACAAAGAGAGGGTGTACTGAGTAAAAGACCGAAGAAATAGGCGGGATAGCGAAGTTCAGTCTGCTTTTTAAGATTTTACTGGTTTTTCTTGTTACACCTGCTTTGGAAACTAAAACTTCATCCCCCGAAACGCCCACGGGAATCTGGTGGAACGACAGGGGTGGGCACGAAACACTATGTCGCGCTCCTGGAACTCTTGGCGAGGGAGCGAGTAGTAAGGCACCGACTATAGGGCACGCTTTTTTATCACTATAAAAACCCTATGAAAACCCTATGACATATGTCATAACCCTATGTCATATATGTCATAAGTCATACAAGGAAATGACAAGGGAAAATGACAAGAAAAATGACAAGTAAATGACAAGAAAAATGACAAGTAAAATGACAAGAAAAATGACAAGTAAATGACAAGTAAAATGACAAGGAAATATACAATAAATATACAATAAATAATTACGTAATAAATGATAAATAAATTACGTAAATAAATGTGTAACAAAATAATATTTAAATAAGTTCTAAAATAAATTTGAATAAGTTCTTAAATAAATTATATAAATGATGTATATTATTACATATATATATTATAAATTGTTCTTAAGTTATTTCAATCTTCCTCTTCAAAACATTCTTCACAATAGCAACCCTTTGATGTATCCTCTTTTTTACATTTGGTACAAAGATAGCCTTCACAACCTAAACATACACTCCACCCTAAGTCATCTATAGCTTCACAATAATCAAACTCTCCATCTTCATCATAGCCATATTCGGAAATGTCTTCAATACATCCACAACATACACATCCAATTTCGTCTAATCCTTGGTCACTATTATTTGTTTTGCTTTCCCCTATCGTTTTAACCTCTTCCATTCTTCTTTCTTTCATCTTTTGTAAAAATTCCTCCATTTCAAGTTGCTCTTTCATATAATAAATCTTTTCTTGAATGTCAAGAGGAAGATCATTGAAAGTAGTAGTCATTGTGATTTGTTCTACCTTATGAAGTCTTACTCTTTAAGTGGAAAATTTTCGTTACAAAAAACAATTTTGATATATACATTCACTTATTATAAAAAAGTCTTTTGAAAATAAAAGAGTCTTTTAAGAAATGTACAATAAATTTACAATAAGTAAAAATATGTTATACAATATACAAATACATAATACAATACACATACAATAAAAATCTTTTCAAAATAAAAGAGTCTTTTAAGAAATGTACAATAAATTTATATGTAGGTTTTTTCTGCTTTTTTGTCCCCCTGAAAAAACCGAAGAAATTTATCAAGAAAAATCAATAGGAATTAGTTCCATTAAAAATCTCAATTGTAAACCACTCGTTAATACTTTACCATTCCCGGACGTCATATACAATTCTAAATTATTTGGTGCAAGAACATTAACAGTGGCAAAAATATTAAAATCAGTTCCCGTTACATTGAAACTTGAAAGTCTTACAATATATTCGGTACCTATAACATTATTAATATTTGCATCACTGTGTTGAACTTTGAATTTTGTAAAAACAGCATCATCATCACTTACATTAGGGTCAATTGGACTTAATGTAAAATTGAAATAATTAATAAACGATGTATCAAATTTTAATATTCTTATTCCTTGACCAACTTGAATCAATCCTTTTTTACATTTGGAATAATCTATTTTGTTTTCAATTTGAACAGAACTACATTCTATATCTTTACAACCTATATCATTACATTCTATATTATTGCAACCTATTATATCACCTTTCATATTAATTCTGAAAAATGGAGTTGCACTACCATCAGGTTTTTTTTGAAAATTTATAAAATATATAGTTTCAGCATTTTGTATGTCCACGGCTGAGGTATTCAAACCAATAAATGAATTACCTGATACCTTTGTTCCAAATAAATCAATATTAGTTTTGTCATCTGCAGTATTGTTTATTTCACCATTTATCCGTGTATTTCCATTTACTAATAAGCCTGCATTTGTATTTACTTGCAAAGTTTCACCACGGACAATAACATCATTTTTATTATTTGTAGCATCTCCAGGATTTAATTGAATATATGCTTGACCATTCCCTTTTGAATTTAATAATATGTTTACGTTCACGGAAGAATCGTCTATTAATCCTTGAGCGTTTTCAAAATATATAAGGTTTCGAACATAAACATCTCCATTAGTTCTTTCTATATTATTATTTCCAATATTTGTCCATTTACTTGAACCACCGGTAGGTGCATTTCCATTTACCGTATTACATTGTATATTTTTACAAACAATATCATTTCCAAAAGAAGACATCTGATATATATATATATATATTAAATCACAATTTAAAATCAGGTTTAATCCAAACCAATAATCCTGAACCCGGAGTTGTTATAACTTTACTTTCCATACACACACCGATAATTCCAACATTATTTGTAGTAATTTGTGAAGCATTAACTGAACCTCCCGGAGCACAACCTAACATTTGACCTTTAACATAACTTCCATCAATAGCTTTGCAAGTTGTGAAACCTTTTGTACAAACGAAACAAGAATTTCCGGTTGTTGCATTTTGAACACAAACTCCAATAGGTATACAATTTTGATTAGATTGACTTGCCGAAGCTGCATATATTTTTATACCATTTACATCTGAAAAATCATCAGAAAATTGAACAATATCTCCAGCATTTATTGTAGCTCCGGTATTATTTTTAAAAGTAAATACATCACCTGTATGAGGAACCGGACTTGTGGGTAATGTTGCCGTATATGCATTTGTCAAACCTGTCAAAGGAATTCCTACGGTCGTCAATGATGATGTTGGCGTTGTATATGCCCAGTCTATGCTACTTACAAGTCGTATAGCACTACAATCCAAATCTCCGCTTAAATTAATGTTATTTCCAGAATTACCGACAGCCAAAACTTGACTTAATGAACCAATACTTCCAGAATTTATTGCACCGGTTCTAACTTCATTTGATGCAGAATCATAATATAATTGTAAACTTTCTGAAGATACATCAGGACTTGCTCGGATAGGTCTAATATAACAAGAATTATTTACCCCAACATTAAGTTCAAGACCGCTTGCGTTCAAAATTATTGTATTATCAATAGCCGTAGCACTTTGTGAAGAATTTTGACCGCTCAAAGCACCAATATTAATGGAATTCTCGCCAGCCAAATATTCACCCGCGAATTTTCCAATATTGACTGAATTCACGGAAGCAAAGCTTTGCCCAGCGTCGTCCCCAACGTTCACGACGAAAGCATTACATTGATTGTTGCCGGCCCCGCTGCCTATGCATATTGAATCGTTCAAACAATTAAAAGCCCCACTATTTCTGCCTATCAAAACCGAACGGTTTGCATTTGGAAAACCATCATTTTGAGTCGATTCGCCAATAGAGACCAATCCGTTACCCGCTGTCCCCGCTTTAATTCTAAATAAATTTCCATCACATTCTTCTTGATTTATTATAAGTTTTCCGGTTCCCGTAAAAGAAATATCATTTGTTGTAGTTGTACTTCCTTGGTCAGTCACAGATTGAAGATTTTGATTTGCTCCGGAAGGCAAATTTTGAAGTAAAGACCCGTCACCAATAAATTTCCCAGAATTCAAAGTAATATCACCGGTGTTTAAAATTAAAGGACCATCATTTAAAAGTACACCTGCTCCAAGTGGTTCTACGTTCAATGTTGTTTGCATAAATGACCATTCATTTATACCGGTATCTCCTATTTTCAATCTTGTTTGGGAAACCGGGTCTAAAGATTTTATTTCAAATGAACTATCAAGTTCATCTAAACCTATGGAAAATTTTGATTTGCTTGCAGGATTGTTTAAAATGAAGTCATAGAAATTGATGTTATTCACTAAATTTAAATCACCATCAGTTTGTAATTTCATAAATTCCCTTTGATTATTTACATCAGAATTATCAATAAAATCAATATCATTTTGATATAAAAAATCTGAAGCCATATGAATTGTTTGACAAGGATTTGAATTATCACCTATTTGATTTACATTTATTTGATTAATTGTTAAAGGGTCAGGAATAGTTATGGATGGAGTTTGATTTCCATTAAATGTACTTGCAACTACATTGTTTCCGAATGAAGACATTATATATCATAACACAAGTTTTAAATTTACGGTTGAGCAAGTTTCATAAACACCGTTCCAAATTTATCAGCTGGATCTGCTCTGAATACATATAATCCATTTACTTGTGTAATTTCTTCAATCGGAGGAACGTTATTTGTGTCTACGATAGGCAAACCTCCAAATCTAACTTTCATTTTATTTTCTTTTGCAGCCAGATTCAAACTTGTAACACCCGGGTTACCACTTTGACTTCCATCAATATCCATTATGATATTTGCTCCAATCATTTGCAAGGTTGTTCTTGTTACTTTATTTTTAGCACCAATAAACACACCGTCATTAACTTTAATATTCTTATCTAAAACAAAATCATTTCCAAAAGAAGACATTATATATATAATATTATATTACAAATTTTTTATTTTACAAAAAATGTTGGTGCAAGTTTCGGTAATTTATTGTTTAATGGATAAATATTGGGAAATGAAAACATAGCATTTTGTTTTGTAATTTTATCACCGTGTCCTAATGTATATGATTTGAAACCTGACATAGGGTCCACATTAGAAACTCTTGCTGGTGGTCGTAAATCTTGAATTGTTTTGCAAGGAATTATCATCATTGAAGGACTTCTAAATCCTGAAGTTAACATTAAATTTGGTAAAGTAACAATTATTTTCCCTAAAGACTTTCCTAGATTTTTAGAATTGATTTGTCCAGCTTGTTCTACCATATATTATTTATAAATAAATAAGTTTTACACAACAACTTCAATCATTCTACCCATACCTATGCGAAGTGTAGAAGTACATTCACAAATTACAAAAGTTTCGTTATCACCACCGGGAATAGCTTCTTGTAAAGCATCTGTGCCCGCTTGTGTTTGTAAGAAGAATTGAGAGTTCAAACCACGTGTATCTAGGCCACTAAGACTACGAACATTCATTTCGGAAGGCATATTAAGCCTTAACATAGCAGTCCAATAAGAATTATACCAGTTCTCCAAAGAATTTATTTTGCATCCAGAATCAACAGAATAATTATCCGCTTTTCCTATAGTTAGTAAATTAAAGGCATCCAGAGCGGTTGCTCTATATAATTTGGATAATAAAGTGAATTTATATTATATTGAAAAGATTGAATTTTTCCTGCATAAAATCTAAAATATGACGGCACATAAGTTGCTCCAATTTTATTATCAATTTTATGCAAACCTGCATTTGTTGAATTATAAGTTGAAGGTCTTTGCACGGCGTGCAAATTATCTAAACATTGAGTAGATAAAGAAAATCTAGTTGATTTGTCCATTTTTGTTTGGGAATCCAAGAATGTAAAATAATTTTTAAAAGGCACCTCAATAAATGAATCTTCTCTTAATTTACGTTCCACGGCGCTATCATAAACACCATTTGAAAATGTAATTGTTTCAATTGTAAAATGCAAATCTTGTAATTCCCAAGAAGCATTTGCAGCCAGTTCTGCTGCCCCAGTTCCAACAAAACCATTTCCAGCTCCTAATGATTTTTGGTATGCCCCTAAAACTTCAGGACCGTGCATATAAAATCGCATTTGTATACTTGGTAATAATGCTGTATCAATATAGTCTGGACTTGCTTCGCCTATAAATTGTAAAAAGTTATTTAATATATATGGTCGTAATTCTGTATAATAGTTATCAGTATTTACATTTATTTCTTGATTTTTTAAAACTCTTTGATACGAAACTTCTTTATTCAACGTTGTATTTATATTATCCAACACAGTTGAAACCGTTGAATATTGTTGCATACCACTCGAAATTTGAATTCCACCGCTGTAAATTTCTACCCTTTGAATAAGTTTTTCTATACCGTTTGGTAATGTTGTTATAACTACATCAGCCTGTGCCGCAGCGTTGGTACAAGCAATATTTTTTTCATTAGCACGACCTTGACAATGCAAACTTAAGCTTTTCATATTTATTAAAGAGTTCACAGGTAAATTTAAAGTAATCACACCATAAGGACCTACTCTTGTCAAATTTGTTGTTTCTAATCTATAATAGTTGGTGGAATATCCGTTTAATTTTTGAAGACCAAATGCAAGGCTATAAGGTAAAGACATTTTCTATAATATAATAAATAGAAAATAAAAAATTGTTCATTGAGAATACTCTTTTAATTTCAAAGAAATTGCAAAATTAATGGATTGTTCTGTACCATTTTTTGACAAGGCTGTTGGAATTAATCTAGATTTATTATCAATTATTGAAATTCGTAATTGAGAAAATTGTGAAGCTTGTACATCTATACCAAAGTTTTCATCAAAATCTAAATATGAAATAAATTTACTAGAAATATCGGAAGGTAATAATACTTTTCCTAAAATGTCGCTACTTATTATTTGATTTTGATTTATATTGTTTGAAAGATTAGTACTTTGTAAATTATTAGTTGGTAACGTGGTAATTCTTAAATAAATAGCATCATTTGTTTGTAAATTACCCGGAAATTTAGATTTAAATAACAAATCTGGTGTTTCAATATCAAATAAATCATTTACTTGAGAAATAGTTGTTAATCCTGCAACAGATTTATTTGTTCGTCCTCCTAAAATTTGATCAACATCATTATATTTTCCAGGAGAATTAAATATAGCAGTTAATGCATTACCTAATGCACTGCCTGGAACAGTTTGGAAATCACCGGTAATTGAAAATGCAACAAATTTAATGTCTGGTGCAACTTTACTAAGTTGTATATTAAAATGTCCAGAAATAGCCTCATAAGTAACGGTTACGCTATCAGCGGGTGCAACAAAATTAAAGTTGGCTACAAGAACATTTAAAATAATGGTTTCTAAAATTGATTTTAAATCATCTAAATTCGTGTAATTTCCATCTGGTATTCTACATTCATATAAATTATTTGTGCTTATTTTTGCTATATAAAAAATACCATTGTATTCATTGATGGTGTACCAAGTTTTTGCGGCGGAAAAAGAATTTAAAATAATTTTTAATCTATTTGTGTTTCTATAATTTGTTAATTGTGTCGGAACATTTATATTTATTATTCTTGAATCACCGGTGGTTGATAAATCTTCACTAGATAAATAAAGGGTTCGTTCAGATATTGGATTCATTATTATCTCTATTTAATATATGAATATAATTTTTATTTTCATCAATTTCTTTTTGAGCGTCCCTTTTTAATGGTAATGGAATATCCACAACATTTCCGTTATACATTTTTTCATAAAATTCAGGTCGTGCTATATAATCATCAATAATTAATTCTAAATAAAATGTACATAAATTTGGATATAATATCTGAGCATTTTTCATTAATTGTTCACGTTCCATAATTTACCAAAATATTATTTTGTTGTCTTTTATCGTATTTTTATTTATATTTGTATATTTATTTGATAACGATGTATTTACATTTCTACTGAAATTTGTCATTCTTTGAGGACCTTTGTTGGAAATATAATCTGCTAACATTCTAGCTTCTAATGGTGCATCGTCGTGTAAATAATTTGCATCGATGTCAAAATTGACTCCTAATAGCCCTAATGGATTTAAATCTTCTGAAATTTGGTGGTTAAATTCATAACTTTCAACCTTATTTATTGACATATTTCTTGCATCTTTTAAAGCATTTCCAAAAGTATAAATATCAAGCCCCGTCCCTATAGTGTTTAACGTTGATTTTAATAAATTAACTTTATTAACTTTATTGTTTTTTGGTAATTGAAAAAACTGTTTCAAATTATGTGGAGATGTTAAATATTCATAAGGTTGTTTGAATAAATCATAAGGATTTTTGTTTTCAAAATAATGAAACAACTTTCTATTTGAATTTGATGGTATTTTCAAGGCTCCGGCTGTGGCCCAGTCCGTCAACACTCTATGTATGTTTTGTGGTGCATTTCCAACAATCTTAGGAATATGTAAATGAGAAAGAAATGGATTGAAAGTTGTTGATTTAACATTAAAGTTTTCACCGACGTGTATTGCTTTTGCCCCGCCTAATGAGGTTCCTAATAATTCTATTTGATGATTTGGGTATTTTTCCAAAGTTTTCAAATAAACATTTTCAGCGCGTTTGAAAGACTTTTGTTGTGAATGTTTTCCTTTAATTACTGAAAGAATATCTACTTTGTCCTCGTTCAAAAATGACGGGTTTGAGCTTGCCCCGTGGTATGCTATATGAATCTTGTTTTTCCCATTATTAAAAACCGCTGCATCATATGATGACAAATGTGGATCTAATTTGAATTTATTTCCAAAAATTTCCTTATCCATTTGTTGTTGAGCATTTGTAATTGTAAAATGTTCATATCCACCCGGGTAATTCAACTCCGGTGTATAATTTCTTGATCCTAAATATGTTGAAATACCCACTTGGTATGCTTTCTCTCTTAATTCATTTGAAAATACTTGTTTTATTTCTTTTGCTTGGAGTTCGGCTAATTCTTTAAATAATGTGTTTAATTGAAATTTGTAATCTTGTTTTATCTTTTTATTCCTTTGATCATTATAAAACTCTTTTTCATTTTGGAAAGTCTTTCTTTTAAAGGAGTATTCTTTTACTTTGGACTTGGAAATTATATTATAGTTGGTCTTACAAAAATCATTTTGGGAATAAATCTTGGAACATAAATGCTTCTTCATTTATAGTTAAAACGCACATTTTTTTTGAGTAGTTTCCCTTCAATAGAATACATATATTTTGTCTATATATCAATAGCCTTATATGAAAAAGTATTTTTAAAGCAAAAAGTGTTTTTATAGTGAAAACGCACATTATTTTTGAACAGTTTTTTTGTCAATAGAACACATAAATATGATATGCAATAATATGCTTATGTATGCTTGTGCTATGCTCTTGTGTGCTAAGTGTAAAACAAAATTGGGAAACAAATAAATATATATATAAACTACTATTACAATTGGCTGTCTATTTCAGCTAAAATCCCGGTCACATGCCGGTGTTGCACAAAGCTAATTGCTTTTTACAAAAGTACTCAGCAAAGGTCATCGGACGGTACTATTTTATTTTCAGTGCTTGAGTCAGAAGACTCTGAAAATGCCGGTTGAGGAGGAATGGGTTGGCTAGAAGCAGTCCTAAAAGTGTTGGACCACAACATAAACTCAGCTTTAAATTGGCGCAATTCAGCCATCTCGTGTTCCATTGCTTCAAGCTTGCAATGCATATTTTCTGCCAATGCTTTTAACTTTTCTTGGACATTGCGCCTGCATTTTTTTTCCTCGTTCAAGGCATGCATAGTGACCCAAGGGCCACTTTCACGAAACTCTTCCCAATTTTCTGGGCCACACTCATCCCAGTGAGAAGGCCAATTGCCTTTGTAGTCCTTAAGGTCGTCGTCAATATCCTCATCGGGTTGGTCATACATACCATATTCGTCGTAGACATGTTCGTCTTCCTCCTCGTCGCCATCTTCTTCTTTTTCTATCTCTTTTTGTGCTTCTTCGGACAATTGGCAGGCAGCCATTTCGTCAACTAAAGCTCCAGCACTAGACGTGCCAGCAGTCGTGTTCAAAACACCTCCTTCCTGTTGTTGAAGTATTTTTAGGATATCAGCCAATAGCTGTGCTTGGATAGGAGGTGAGACCACCTCTTCGTTTTCCTCTTCACTCTCGGAACATTCCGCCTTGGCTTTTCCTTTTTTTTTCTTTTCGCGCGCCATTCTCTTCTCTTTTGTGTGATGGCCGCAGTAACTAATGCGGTCACCGCCAGCCACACTTTTCCCACAACGACGTTTCTCGCCAAACTTAACCTCTATTTCAAACTGACACGTACCATCGGTCGAACCCTGAGTATTTTGAGACATGTTCACAGTTTTACGATAGCGTCAGAAGAGGTAGTAGATAAGTCACACTGATAGTAGACGTGTTCGCTGAGACCAGACTTTGCCCGAATCTCCAAACAGATACCTTCCTCCACTAAACGTTCAAACACACAGTCAAGACAACCGTAAACACACTTCTCGAATGTGAACGAGAGAAGCGCGGATAAGATTGCGCCAAAAGCTAACGTAAACAAAAGCTTACGGTATTTGAGCACCAAGACAAACAAAGATGCAGCACCAATTATTTGCAGAAAAAACCCGTAATTCCGCTCCAATATATCCGTAAAATAACTTTGAAATAACCTGAAGAAAACAGGCTGCATACAGTAGACACCCTTACGCGTTTGTTAGGCCGTAAAAGGATTTGACCCTTGTCTTATAGCCTGTTGCTTGCATCTGGTGCCTCTGAGAAAAAAAATCGATCGATCGAAATATTCTCGATAATGAATTATCTCGCGCGGATATTTCTCGATGAAGAACTATCTCGGTCGAAAAGTTCTACAAGTAGAATCTACATAGTTAATACATAACGCAAAATATTCTTGTGGAAGAATCTTTTGATCACGAATTTTCTCGATGAAGAATCTTTTGATCACGAATTTTCTCGATGAAGAACATTTCGATCGAGAATTTTTTCGATGTAGAACATTTCGATCGCAAGAAGGCTACTCTGATAATAAGGGGTACTCCCGCCTATACTCACAACTTTCTGAGCACTGAAAAACTTTCAACGGTAAATATGTTTGAGACACAGTGTGAAGAGGTTACAGATGACTACATTGCTGAAGGAGAGTTAGAATCCCACGAAATTGAAGTAAATCGTGCAAAGGAGAACATTTTGTTACGTTTGGGTTTATCTGAGGGCCCAAAGCTGTACGGTTCGGGATGCAACCTTGCAATCCCCTCACTCTTCCAAAAAAAGGAAGTGAAACATGGTGTAAAGTACATAACCGTTGGGCATGTGGTCAAGAACCGCGTTATCGAGTTTAAGTATGAAATAACGCCTGCAGGTATTGGTTCCTTGAGCGCCGATGAAGACCTCTTTTTGAGTATTTTCACGAAACTCAACCCTATTGATAAAGACAAGTGGTTTGAGCACGTCCTCACCACATTGGGTAACTACGAAGTAGGAAAGGCACACAAAGAACGAGAGCGCGAAGAGGCTGAAAAGGAAGCCAAGTTTAAGAAAAAACTTAAGGCTGCGGAATTGCGAGCTCTCCTCGAAGCTGCTGAAAAGGAGGAAGAAGAGGAGTTAGCAAAGGTCGTCAATGCGAAAGAAGAGAAAGGCGTTTTAAAACGTCTGGCTGGCGCCGTTGCTGACACTGCAAAACAGTTTGCTGAAGCCAATAAGGCTGCTAAGACGGGCAATTAAGAGACATGAAACGTAATAGCATAGTCTAGCAACACTACTACTCAATAGCAATATTAGCAAATAGAGTAAACAAATAGAATACTATGTATACAAAAAAATATTCTTTTATTACAATTGGTGTTTTGTTTCTATGTTGTATCTAGTCTCCTATTCGCAATTGTCTTTTCGCATCTTGCACTATTTCCAAGGCTCACGTGGGGGCACTATTTCGTGCACCATCCCACGCTCTAGCTTTCCCTTTAGGTACCCCGCGCATGCAACACAAACTATCATATTCTTGTCGTTGAAGTTCGGGATGCTGAATACTTTGGTGAAACCTTGAGTGTTGTTGGAGTTGTATGAAGCACAAGTCGAGCATAACATCCGAGCACACTCCCAACAATGGCCCACTTCCAATGCCAAGTTGTATGGTGACATATGCTCACAATACGTCTGAGCAAACCTTTCCAATGCTTCGTTATCTAATTGTTCTTCATTTAATTGTTCTACTTCGGCTAAAGTGATAGTTACTTCCTTTGTTTCCATTAGGTGGTAGGTGTTTGAAAAAGTTTGAGAATAAGTTTGGGTTTGGGTTTGGGTTTAGAGTTCATATAGTTAGTCAGTCATAATATTCGGAGTACAGCAAGTACTCCTATAAAATTCTTTTGTATTTGAAAAGAGTTTTTCTTTTATTCTATCATATCTACCATAATAACTTGTCGGCATAGAATCCATTAGAGCCTTTCACAAGTCTATCTTTATTATGTCTTAGTTTGTAAAGTTTTCTCCTATTTTGTGCGTACTCAATACCTTTTGATTTAATGTAAGAAGGATAGTCTAACATTCCACACGCACCAATACTAGCTAGTTTCTTACCGGACTTCTTATGAAAGACATCCAATTTCTTGTTTTTATTTGTTGAAAGTTTCACATAAACATTTAATTTTTTTGCGTTCTTTCTTGTGTGTTTACTTATTGTGTAATTACAAGCCATTTTGTTTACAATAAGGATGAAAATATTAGAGCTCTTTTGCTGGACAAAATCCTTTTCCAAAGAAATGCAAAAAATGTACGCACATTGTGAAATTACGACTTTCGATATTCTTCATAAATATGATCCTACAATAAACGGAGATATTCTTCAATGGAATTACAAAGAAACATATTTACCAAATGAATTTGATATAATATGGGCTAGTCCGCCTTGTACCGAATATTCTAAAGCACACCGGCGCAAGCCACGAAATCTCATTTTGGCCGACAACATAGTAAAAAGAACCATTGAAATCATAAATTACTTTGAACCGAAATATTGGTTTTTAGAAAACCCGGCCGACGGTGGGTTGTTACAACATAGAGACTTTATGATTCCATTATGTATGTACAAGCACACTTGTTGTTATTGTAGATATGGTTTTCCATATAGAAAAATGACTAATATTTGGACAAATATGAACGGTTTAAATTTGAAAATATGTAATAAATTAACGCCTTGTGATAGTAAGCAAAAGTATGGTAAGCATTTATATACCGCCCAACGTACACAATCATCAAATTCCAAAGATAATATAGGTGTAAATGATGCTTATGTAATACCACCACAATTATTACAAGAATTTATTCAAGATTTACATTGTAGGGACAATAAATTCATTGAAATTCCTACGAAAAGCTGATGGATGATTTTGTTTCTTATGTAAATCAATAAACAAAAAGTCGTGTGGGTTTTGAATTGACTTCTTATATACATCATCAAATACTTCTTTTGATATTTCACCCGCACATTCTTCGGAAATACAATCAATTTCTTTCATATTTTTGTTACGAAATACCAACATATGTGTTAAATTTCCACGAATAGCTTTCAATAGGCCACCGCTATTTGAGGTGTATGATTGTGTAGCAAACAAAAGAGTTGTGCCTAATGCACCGTCGTTAAGTTTTCCTAAATGTCTATGTTTAATTACTAAGTTACTTAATTTTGATGAAGGTTTCATTAAATCTGTCCCTTGGACATCATCAAAGAATACAACAATTATAGGCTTTTTACCATTGTATTTGTGTTGTGGAGGTTCAAAATCAGAGTCCGAAAATTCAAGTAATAAATCAACCGGAATATCATATATATTAATATCTTTTCTTTTCAACAACGACATTAATTTCTTATATTTTTTCAATTTTTCGTGATATTCTTCATAGTCGGTGGCTTCTTCATTTAATATATTTTCAATCTTTTCGGGAACATCTTTTGTTGGCTCTAAAACATCAATATCGTCATCTAATGGAAGATCTTTGAAATAATGTTTATTGTTATGATATGTTGGAGACACCAAAATTAATCTATCTAAAGCATTATTATTTTTCATCAATCTTAATAAATTAGATAAAGCGGTAGTCTTTCCCACACCTCTTTTTGAAATCGCCAAAAAAATTCCAGGTAACTGAACAAAATCAGGTTCGGTGTTTATATTAAATGCTGAATTTTTCGTTATTTGAATTCCATATTTTTTGTCATTTATTTTTTGAAAAGACATCAATAAATTCAAAAGTTTCCTTATAATAGATATTAAAATTCTGGAAATAAAGATTTATATGTTTTATGAAATTGTTTATCGTTATCTAAAACATCATTATAAGTTGGAGGTTGTGAATTATCATTTTTTTCATAATTTTTTCCATTTTTGATTTTTGATTTTTTGGATCTTTTTATTATAACTTCAGGTTCACTATCACTAGATTCACTAGAATCACTTTCAACAACAATAACTTCCTTTTTTTTCTTTGATTTTTTAAAAGATTCTTTTATTTCAGGAATTTCTTTTTCAATAGATTTATCAATAATTTTAGGTTTAATTGTTTGTTGAATTTTTTCTTGAGCTTCTTGTAATTCTTTTTTATTTTCTAATTCTTTTGCAAGTTTAATATCTTTTTTAGCATCAGCATTCTTTTTTCTAGTGTCCATAGCTTTTTGTCTAGCTATTTTTAGTCTCTCTAAAGTAGCTTCGTCCGTAATTTTTTCACCTTTTTTAAATCCCATATTACAATATATAAGATAATAATTTTCTAATAATTTCTAATCTTTTCTAAAAACAATTTAAATTTTTAAAAAGAGTTTTTCAATGTTTTAATCAAATATATTTTTTATTATTTTTTATTTCCTATATAATTTCTATAATATTTTTATAAATAATTTCTAATCTTTTATAAAAACAATTCGATTTTTAAAAAGAGTTTTTTAAATGTTTTAATCAGATATATTTTTATTATTATTTTTTAATTCCTATATAATTTTATATGCTTTTTATATGATTTTTATAAATATTTTCTAATCTTTTATAAAAACAATTACAATTTTTAAAAAGAGTTTTTAAATGTTATAATCAAATATA
>LGRX02012304.1:0-37795 GCA_001247695.2 Cymbomonas tetramitiformis
AATGTTCAATGTTGATTTGTTGAATGTGTCACAATATTATGACATGCCATATGCCATGCCACGGAGTCGAGTGCATGCGCATTTATTATTATTTCTTAAATGAGTGCATGTCTCATGTAAATGTCATCATGACTACACATGACATTGTCATGTGTAGTCAAAGTCATGCTCATAAATTTCTTTTTGGATGCAAGTTTTAAAAATGAGTGCATCTCGATCTGCATGTAGATCGACGCCAAAAATACCGTGCGGTAAGCCAATTTTCGTGCAGAAGGGGTGCTGCTGTTAACTCTATGACGTGCAACCCCCCAGCTGGGGGGGGTGACCCATTCCCCTCTGTTGTGCGTGCAGTGGGCGGCGTAGTGAGTGGTGGGATGCGGTGGTGTGCATCCCACACGTCGACCGAACATGGAATAAGGGATTTTACATGTCGACGGTGGCTGGGGGCTTGGAGGAATGCTAAAAATATTTATCACAGATCGCGGTGATTAATAAGCTGTCGTACGGGCGAGTGGGGCTGACAGCGTGACAGGGGGCAGCAGGCAAGGCATGGTATCGATATTCAATATTTTCGATACTATCGATATTTCGATTAATTTTTATTTATTGATATGAATTTGGTACATATCGAAATATTGAATATTGATTGATACCCTTGGACTACTTATTCATATTGATCGAATACCCCTTGGGGACTTATTCATATCGATTGATACCTCCAGGTCACTTATTCATACCGATCGATCATACAAAATTAAAGTACAGCGATTGGCCATATCGATTAATCGATATGAGTATCGATTAATCGATCTTAGATTACCCAAATATTGGATTTATGTTGGTCGAACACCCATATTCAGATCCTGGTATATATACGTACCTCCTAGCGTCATATGGGGGCCATAATATATGAGCCGCAACCGCACCGTGACATCAAGTTCCATCAAGCAGGCAGGTGTGGAGCGCGCCTTCTCTAAGGTGGGGGCCATGCATTCTGACTTAAGGAAAGGCCTTACAGAAGGCACAATTGAGCATTCCACGACGGCATGCCTTAACACCCTGTAGAGTTCTAGATAGCATTGTATGGTCTAATTCATTATTATTTTTTCATTGCCTTGTGTATTTGCTTGCAATGTTGTGTGCACTCAGGTCATATTGATATATCAATATATCGATACGTGGAAAAAAATGTGCACTTATTCATATTGATTGATATCAACATTGAACTTATTCATATCGATTGATATTGGCATCGCGCTTATTCATATCGATTGATATGCACACAACGCTTATTCATATCGATTGATATTCACACAGTACTTATTCATATCGATCGATACTCATTCGAAACTTATCGAAAACTATCGATACGGCCGAAAAGTTTCGATACCATGCCTTGGCAGCAGGGCCTTACAGAGGTGGCTTGGTGGGAGCAAGTGGGAGTGAAATGGTGATGGCTTGAGGTACGATATGCCCCTACTCTATGTGGAGGTGGGTGCGTGCAGGGGGGGCCACCGGGGGGGTGCAGATGGGTTAGTCGCCCACTGCCTTGACTGCACGCGTGAGTCGCGGCTAGGGGTGGGGAGGTAGAGGAAAATTCTGGAAATGTGGCACGTCATAGAGTTAAGAGACACAACCGCGAATAGATTGTAGTCGGTCTCGCAGCTGGAGATGCTAATGAAGCCGAAAGTGGCGTGATACGGCACGCCCAGATGATTCCCGCAGCCGTAATCTTACGGTAACAGCGGGGCGTCGCTGGAGATGCAAACAAGAGTTCGCTGGAGATGCGGTCGCTGGAGACGCGACGTCGCTGGAGATGTGATGGAAGAAGTGATATTGCTAACCACTAGAGCTATGGGGACTAGTGGCGTCCTCAATATCATAGCGCTAGATGGTCTAGACGGTTGTTTCCAACCTATACAACCGTGACACCAGGGGTTCGACTCCCGGTGTCCGCTATGATATTGAGGACGCCACTAGTCCCCATAGCTCTAGTGGTTAGCAATATCACTCCTTCCATCAAGATGCGATGACGAGAGTAAGGACCGAAAAAAAAAAGAGACCACCGCTTCAAGTGGTGCAGCCCAAACCTGACGGGAAAGCTAAAATATATACTGCTGTAATATATCATAAGCTTTCACAGAGAAGAAAGCTGAAGCCGTGAGAGTCACAGCACAGTGAGGGGTGACAACAGAAGGGGGGCAACAGTCACCCTTATACAGGGGGTGAAAGTTGCATCCCCCGTGACTCATGTGAAATTTTGACGCGCGCTCAGATGCAACGGTGCCGCGGGATCGAAAATTCAGGGTTTCAGCGTCAGGGTATTAATGTTCCCGGCCGCAAAAATGAAAATTTGCGCTCGGGGTCTTTCCAGACCTACTAGCTCTATGACGGTTTGCCCTCCAATTCTGGAGGGAAGCCCAGGGGTAGTGATGCTGGAGTTGACATTCAGTCCGAGCTCAGTCATCAGAGTTGTCATCACCGACCCGTCATGACCGCTGTCATCACCGACCCGACCTGACCGCTGTCATCACCGATACGGCTCGACACCTCTGACTACCTCACTGACCTGATTGTCACCTCCTCTGATCGAGTTCGGTTGTCACATGAGACAGAGCACACACTAGCTCATTTCGCATCACACTCAGCATACTAGAACTATATATTATATCTTCTGTATGTTGAGAGAGATTCTGAGTGCGAAACCCTGAGCGTTGCAGTGCTTCCTGTTTGACCTGTCTGACTGACTGGGTCTTCTCGCAAGTGATCCAGCTGCATTGTGCGAGCTGTAGCGTAGGCCCAATGGCCATATTTCGGTGCACAGGGGTCAAGTAGGTACCTTGGGGTAATTTGCACGCCAGGGGGCTAAGGGGGGCGAGAAGAGCCTGCAAAACTTTTGCAGGAATTTCGGGGGTTAGTCATAGAGGTCCACAGGGGGTCCTCAGTGTGGTGTGGTGGGTGGGTGAGCATATGGGCCGCTCTGGAGTGATTCCCTTGATGGCTACTATCCCGAGGTTGGGTCCTCTCACAAGGACCGAAGTAAAATGCGGCTCTTGCACGGATATTTACCTTACGACGATGTTACCCGCACATTTTTACATCATTTATGAGTCAAACCAATAGTTGAACATGTCGGATGGATTGGTTGCTCGATATCGGTTGTCATTAGACACGTGTGCTTTAGGTGTATAATTTAATTCAAAATTAATTCAAAAACCCGGTCCTCTCACAAGGACCGGACTCCCCAACACCCTTTGGACCCACTAGATGGCCTCTGGAGGGCATATATTCTTGCACACTTCGACTTTGGGACTTAATGTTGATGTGTGAACCGCACAAGCCCTTGGTTTTGCACTTTACCATTTTGAGGGCACGTCACATAAGGCACCACCCTCAAAATATTAGAGACGGTGATATTTGTGCGTGATTTATTTTGATATGTGATAGGGTGGAGCTATGAACCAATGCCACAAAAATGATCGGATTGCCATGGATACACTTTCTAAAAGATTTCATATGTATATACATTCAGTTGGGAAGCGGTAGCCATGTGCTATAAACCATACATGTGTGTTTGTGGACTACCTTTGAATGGAAGCGCCTTTTTTGTGTCGCGAGGTGTATTTTTTTTGTCGTGTCGCAAACAGATCCGATTATACTCAACATTATACACCGACGGTTCGCAGCTTTTTCAAAAAAAGCTGCAAGGTCCTGCGTTTCCCTTATAGGAGCGAAACAGGTTTTCCTGGAAAAAGTGACATCGACGCACACGATACTACCAGAACTGTCCACCTTTAAGTAAGTAAGTAAGAAGGCAAACATCATCAAAATAACGAAAATTCACCCTTTTACAAGTGTAGGGTAGATGTTTAGCCGCAAATTACAACCAGTAGGGGTATGCCACCACTCTCAAACACTAACCCATTATTGGCGGTAATGTTTGGGCTCAATTTGATGACTTATTGGGGTTGGTTGACGATGTTATCCGTCTTTTAAAAAATCACGAGTGAGTGTCATGCTTTTTTCCCTCCTTGTGAAATTTGAAACCTGAAAAGTGAAGGAGGGTCCATGCAAATGCGACTAGTATAGACACGCCACATGGAATTTCAGCCAATGGGGCATTAGGCGACTCAGTTTAGGTCACAATAAGACTGCCATATAGAGGGTAGCGTGTCTTGAATAGTGGGGTGACAGCCCGTGGCTCGCACTCGTGGGAGGTCTACGCGACTAAGTCAAAAACGGTATCGATTTTCGGGGAAAACTCGACCGTCATAGAGATATCGACCCAACTTCAAAATCGGCATCCCCGGTAGGAAATCATCATAACTTATCTACTAAGCCCTGTGGAGGTCCAGTCGACCCCCCTTGGGCCCTGGGGTGGCCGTAGACCCCTTGAAATTAAAGGTGACTGGCCCCCGATATCTCTATGACGGTTTGCCCTCCAATTCTGGAGGGAAGCCCAGGGGTAGTGATTCAGCTGCATTGTGCGAGCTGTAGCGTAGGCCCAATGGCCATATTTCGGTGCACAGGGGTCAAGTAGGTACCTTGGGGTAATTTGCACGCCGGGGCGGCTAAGGGGGGCGAGAAGAGCCTGCAAAACTTTTGCAGGAATTTCGGGGGTTAGTCATAGAGGTCCACAGGGGGTCCTCAGTGTGGTGGGTGGGTGAGCAGATGGGCCGCTCTGGAGTGATTCCCTTGAGGTCTAAGGGCGTGCGAGGTACTCAAATGCACCACAGGACATCCCCAAAATTACCCGGAGGGGTGGGGGTAGAGTGGTGGCAGAATAGTGGGGTGACAGCCCGTGGCTCGCACTCGTGGGAGGTCTACGCGACTAAGTCAAAAACGGTATCGATTTTCGGGAAAAACTCGACCGTCATAGAGATATCGACCCAACTTCAAAATCGGCATCCCCGGTAGGAAATCATCATAACTTATCTACTAAGCCCTGTGGAGGTCCAGTCGACCCCCCTTGGGCCCTGGGGTGGCCGTAGACCCCTTGAAATTAAAAGGTGACTGGCCCCCGATATCTCTATGACGGTTTGCCCTCCAATTCTGGAGGGAAGCCCAGGGGTAGTGATTCAGCTGCATTGTGCGAGCTGTAGCGTAGGCCCAATGGCCATATTTCGGTGCACAGGGGTCAAGTAGGTACCTTGGGGTAATTTGCACGCCGGGGGGCTAAGGGGGGCGAGAAGAGCCTGCAAAACTTTTGCAGGAATTTCGGGGGTTAGTCATAGAGGTCCACAGGGGGTCCTCAGTGTGGTGGGTGGGTGAGCAGATGGGCCGCTCTGGAGTGATTCCCTTGAGGTCTAAGGGCGTGCGAGGTACTCAAATGCACCACAGGACATCCCCAAAATTACCCGGAGGGGTGGGGGGTAGAGTGGTGGCAGAATAGTGGGGTGACAGCCCGTGGCTCGCACTCGTGGGAGGTCTACGCGACTAAGTCAAAAACGGTATCGATTTTCGGGAAAAACTCGACCGTCATAGAGATATCGACCCAACTTCAAAATCGGCATCCCCGGTAGGAAATCATCATAACTTATCTACTAAGCCCTGTGGAGGTCCAGTCGACCCCCCTTGGGCCCTGGGGTGGCCGTAGACCCCTTGAAATTAAAGGTGACTGGCCCCCGATATCTCTATGACGGTTTGCCCTCCAATTCTGGAGGGAAGCCCAGGGGTAGTGATTCAGCTGCATTGTGCGAGCTGTAGCGTAGGTGTCCCAGGGGAATTCCCAGGAGTAGACTATTATCCTCTATTATCTTGAGGAATCATATCATATATTCAGATATACTATTTAACATAAACCCAGACAGCAAGAGTTATATCATTTGCTGTCCAAGTCTGAGAGACCAACTCTGTTACCTCTCTTTATTCTCTCCTCTGAGCTCACATATTATTTTCCCCAACTGTTCGCTCAGGCAATGTCACATCCACTCACTAATTTCCCTAATAGTTCGCTACTCTTATTCTCATCGAAATCAGACCCCCCTACTATGGGTGTCTCAGCAGGTACGTCGTGCCTCCTGGCACAACTCTCCCCCCGTTAGGAGTGGACTTTCCCCTGAAACCACGACTAAAGCATAATCACACATACAATAGCGTACAGGGGTCTCGTGATTCCTCTGCTCATCAGCGTAGCAGAAGGGCTTCACCAAGGATCACGCTGCCAACGCTCATCCCGGATTCACCCAACCGCACACAACCGATATCTAAGGCAGGTCTTCAGTCTTCGTCTTCTCCTTCGAAACTCTGCTTGCCGTAGATAGGTTGCACTCGGTCCAAGGGTTATGGCCGTAACATCGTTTACCTTCCTGTGCCTCCAAAAGTCAAGTGCTGGAACAGATGCCGCAGTAGACCCTCTGGAACTGGATACACTGCGTGTGACTTCTGCATCCCCTTCCGATGACCACTCGGTCCCAGTTGTGCAGTATCAGGGTGAACTCCTGTTGCACGTCGATGCGAACAAGGAGTCGCTGCAGAGCATTACAGTAAGGGTTCGGGCGGAGGCGAGCTCGCCCATATACACGTAGGTTTCATGTATCGTTTCCCATACATGCAGTAGGTGCAAGTGAGGGGCGCCGGTAAATGGCTCATTACTGGCCTGAAACGCAGGGCGTCAGGGTAACGGCCCATCGGGTTCTCCACAAACCAGAGTTGAGGACGGAGATACTCGATGATGTCTAGGGTGCGTTGTACGCACGCGTCCGCTGTAACGAAATCGGGCGGACCTCCAGTGGTGCGGGCCTGACTGTACTGGGTACAAGGGGGGCTTGCCCATACCACGTCGAAGTACCCTGGGGGGTACCTCCAATAATCCCAGCTCTCAATGGCCGTCACGTGAGTCGGCCGCCAAAGCGGGTCAGCGTCCAGAGTTACCGATCTCGAGGCTGGGAAGCAGCGGGCAAACTCCTTTTCCACGGAGCCTGTTCCACTGAACAATACCAATATCCGTACTGGCCGAGTATCAAGTGCAGCGAGGGTAGTGACATAGGTGACCTCGCCCTCTCTCGTCATTCCACGTTGTTCCCAAGGAAGGCATTCGTCGGTGGGGTTCTCAAACTCCTCCTCCCAGGGTCTCACCAACAGGTAGGCTAAAGAGGCACCTGACGCCACCGCAGCAGAACTGGGTGTATCGCGGCGTTGCTCTCGACGACGTAATGCAGCGTCACGTACCTGGCCCTCCATGGCCAGACGTTCGGTCTCAAAGTCCTTAAGCTGCTGCAGAGGTGCTCCACGCTCCAGCTTGTCTCGAGTCCTCCACGAATCGTGGGCCTTTGAGTAGCCCGTCCAGCGTACCTTCCATTCCACAATCTCCTTTCCTCGGGAGATGCGAACTCGTCGAGCCAGAATGCGATCCACATGGGCCTCGCGTTGTCCATCAACTATCACCGCCTCTGGATTGCTGGCTGTCGGCGTGACGCGAACGCATCTGCCCCTCCCACGTATGGCTTCAGTCGATGTTGTGCGAACACATCATGTATACGCCAGCGTGGGGGGAGCTGCAGTCGATAAGCCACCGGAGCACCTCGGTCTGCCTCCGGAAGACCCGCCTGCATGTCACTGTAGAACCGCTCCGTTACCGCCAACGGCCCATGCCAGCGCTTGCTGAGCTTCCTGCAAAGGGACCTGTCCATGAGCTTCTCCGTGAGGTGCTTGGCTTCTACCCAGACGAGGTCCCCCGAGCAACACAACGAGGCGGACGGCGGCTGCGCAACGCTCTCACCCAAAATTTTTATGAAAAACTTCAAGCGATATAATGGATAAAGGGAAGATAATTTTGAAATTATTCACGAGAATTTTGTGTTGAAGCGGGCTCTCACGAATGGGGGGGCGAAAGCCGACATCTTGCGGACCGGCAACGAGTCCGCAGCACGAAGCAGCGGAGATGAGCCTCGAGTTACTCATCAGCACAGCTCAGGCTGCGCTGAGAGCACAAAGGCTAGCACGAAGGCAGGGGGCGGCCCTGCCGGAACGCAGCGGTGACGACGAGTCCATTGCGCTTACGCCGCAACAGAGCCTAACGCATCTGGCTCTGCACGCGACTCGAGCAGTTGCAGCAGCGGCAACGGTGTGCCTTCCCGCATTTGAGCGGGCTAGCACGAGCACCGGGCTTGGCGACTTCATCAACGTTTCCGCCTTCGTCATCCACGCGTGGCACCGCCTCATCGCAGGGGCCAAGCGTCAGGACCCTCAGGAGAACCACGCAGCGACAGAACGCGAAGGAGCGCGCTGAGCGGAGAGATCCGCCAGCGACGACGGGGTTTTTCACGACTCCTTCCGTTTTGCCAACAGTCGTGCCAGGAGCATCTTTCACCTTTGGCAACGCCTCTGGAACAGTGAAGTCCAGAGACTTCGCGCAAACCGCGGCGCCATCCTGTGGTGCAGCGGTTTCGGACTCAACGTTTTCGGACATCGTTCAGCGTGCACCGTCTGGCACACCGCCTTCTCCTGGTGAGAAACGTAGTGGTAAACCGGCATCGGTGCCGCCTAGCCCACCGAGAACGAGCAAAAAGGGGAAAGCAGCTGCGCAGGGGGACTCTCAGGACGAGGACATCGCCGACCTCGAGTACGAGGACCCCTGGCATGAGGCGGACGGCTTGGACGTGGAGGTCTATGACCAGCACATCTGAACCGGAACTCCGCCAGCTACATTTCCCTGGAGCGCCTTCACTCAGCGCGCATGTGCAGGACCTGCTGGGAGCGAGTCAGCGGCCGACGAGTTTGGCAACCTGGCGGGACAGGCACGACAGAGCCGGCAAACGCTTTTCGTCCCCCACACCACGACGCATCTGGGGGTTTTCAGCGGCGGCAGCGGCGTGGTCATTGGACTGGCGCATCTACGTTTGACCACAATATCTGCAACATCTACCCTCTACAGATCTTGCTCTAGTTGGAGCACAACTTGTGCTTTTAGAATTGCATGTATCCTAGGATATGCACCCCCACCGGGCCGCATACTGGGAGTGACCATTAGGAGCTCCACAAGTAGACGGCCACACTTGGCATCGGACAAACTTGCTTGCCTGGAGCCAAGAAAAGAGTGGGGGCATCTTTAACCGCTTGTCGCCCGTGCCATCTGAACTGCAGTCTCCCGTTATGAGGCAGGGCTGCAGGGAGGGTTTTAACTTTTGCAAGTAATAACTGCCTGGGACATCATTCTGTAGATAGGTAGAAATAAAGGGGCAGGCTTGACAGCTGTGCACCTCCTAACATCACGTCTCCGGTAGGAGTATGTCACATTTTTTCTTTTTCTTTTAGGTCCCCCACCGCATACTCCCGCTGCCCATGGCGCTGATCGAAGAGATCTCGCTGCCGCTGCTGTGCCAACTCCAGTCTACCCCGCGCGTCCCGCAGCTGCGACGAAAAACGAAACGCCCATTCATGTGCAGTCCCCACCCCTCCTTTGCGTCGCCCATCGGTAGACTGGGCAGCTTCTAGAAACATGTCAAGCTGTGACATGGGTGACACACCATAGCACAACTCGAAGGGGGTGAAACCGGTTACGTCACTGCGCGAGTCGTTGATAGCAAACTCGACGTTGGTGGCGTACAGGTCCCAGTCCTCCGGACTATCATCGACGAAGGAGCGAAGCATATCCTCCACGACCCGGTTGGTGTGCTCCGCTTGACCATCAGATCGGGGATTGTAAGGGGTGGTCATTGCCACCTTGACCCCCATCAACCGCATCAGCTCTTTCCAGAACGCGTCTTGGAAGCGTGGGTCCCGGTCGCTGACAATTTTCATAGGCGCGCCATGCTGCCTCCACACGGTGTCGAAGTAGATGCGAGCAATAGTGGCTGCTGAGCTGTCCCCGAAGTTAATGGGGACCACGTGGACCATCTTCGAGAGCTTACAGGTGAAGGCGACGAACGCGTCGTTCCCTTGCTCGGTCAAAGGTAGACCGGTGACAAAGTCCACACCCACGTCCTGCCAGTTTCGCGACGGGATCGAATGCGGGTTAAGCAGTCCATCAGGGTATGACGATCGGGGTTTCACAGCCTGGCAAGTGGGGCAGGACGCCACCCAAGCCCCCACATCATCCGAGGCGTTCTTCCACCAGAATCGACGAAGAACCCTTTCAAGTGTCTTGTCGCGCCCTGTGTGACCCGCTGCCAGGGAGTCGTGGGCTTCGCGGAACACAATCTCCCGGAGGGGTGAGTCCTCACCCAGGACCAGCTGGTAGTGCCCCGCAGCTACCCGCCACAGCACTTCGCCAACAATGCAGAAGTGCTTCGTGCTGTGATGGGGAGCTGACTGTACTTGCTCCCGCAGAGTACGAAGGGGCCCGTCTCGGCTGTACTCGTCCCGCAGGGCCTCAAGGAATTCTCCTCCAGAAACTGTGCCCTGCGCGTCCCGCATCTTTGACGCCTTGCCTGCATCAACAATTGGCGGGGGCACTCGCTGGTGTCGAATCCTCTGCGGTCTTGACCTCGAGGGTGGAGCATACACCACCAGCATCGGCCATGGGAGGTCCTGCAGCACTCCATCTGTTCCCTTAAACAGTTGGGTGGGATTCCCCTGAGAGTCATGTGTGGGGATGACCTCCTCAATACGCATCCCCGCGCGTCTGAAAAGCTTCCTCCACTGCGGCATGCGCGACTGTAGGTCCGGCAGCAGGAACACTGCAGAGGTGTTCTCGGGGTCTTGCCGCCACTCATGCACGTAGGTGCGGAGTACAGCCTCGATGGTGAGATGGTCGCCGTCATGTGGGGGGCTGCACCACACGTGAAGTCCTCTCCACTGCTCCTTTAGGCAGTTTTCCCAGTATTTGTCCACCAGCTGATTGCGGCCTTTTGGTCCGCGACAGGCATCCACGTCGAACTTCCCGTATTTCGACTGTAGCCGTTCGAACAATGCCTGGTGCAACCGCCCCGTCGATTCCCTCCGCGATTGAGACGCGCTCTTCGCAGGGGGCTTCCTCGTCCTGGGGTCGTCAGTCAGAACCACCGTCGGAGGTGTCGCCGGCTTTGCTGCCTCTTGCTGGGGCGGCGATTTGGTGTTCGACCGCGAGCGAGAGGTCACCGTGCCGCTGGGGCGCTCCATAGGGACCTTGGCTGACACCTGCGGCGGAGTTTGTGCAGGCGCTATGGGTGCTTGGCACCCCGACGTCCCTCCCGCAGAAGGTAACCCAGTTTTTGACCGGGTGCGTGAGGCCACCACGCCACAAGGTTGCTCTGAGGCCTCCGCTGGCATTTCCAATGCCGCCTTTCCTGGTAGCTTGGACCGTCCCATTGCGCGAAGGGACTTGAAGGCCCCCCGAAGAGCCCTTGTACTCTTCTTCAGGGAAGCACGCTGAAACGCCAGCGTCGCCCCTCTCGTGGGGGGCGCTGTGACCTCCGTCAGGTGGTTCGCGCCGGGGTGCTCAGTTTGCACCCCTCCAACATCTGATGTGACCTCCGTCGGGAGATCCGCGCCAGGGTGCTGCATCTGCACCCCTCCAGCGTCTGATGTGACCTCCGTCGGGAGATCCGCGCCAGGGTGCTGCATCTGCACCCCTCCAGCGTCTGATGTGACCTCCGTCGGGAGATCCGCGCCAGGGTGCTGCATCTGCACCCCTCCAGCGTCTGATGTGACCTCCGTCGGGAGATCCGCGCCAGGGTGCTGCATCTGCACCCCTCCAGCGTCTGATGTGACCTCCGTCGAGAGATCCGCGCCAGGGTGCTGCGTCTGCACCCCCCCAGCACCCGCTGCAACCTCTATCGGGAGGTCCTCGCAATGGTGCGGGGCTCGAAGCTCCTTGGCACCAAGTTGGGACTCCATAGCCAACTCCGCCAGCTGCAGAGTGTCCACCGCGTCCAACCAGCTGTTCACCTCAGCAAGCTGGGTCAGGGTGCCCAAGGCTGGGCCCTCCTCAAAGAGGTCGGAGGTGTCCAACACAGAGAGGGGGTCTTTCGGGAGGTCCGACTTAGCGTCGAGAATGCCGGCCTCCTTCAAGCCCTCCCGAGGTGTCTTCGCTGAGTAGTCGGGTCGCCGTGACAAGGCGTCTGGAACCAGTAGCAGGGCCCCTTTCACGTACTCCATGCGGGGGACCCCCACCTCCACGAGATCCATGTACCATCGTGCCTGCCGCCGACTCAGCTCCCTCCCCGGCTCCATCAGCCATTCCAGCGACCGGTGGTCGCCTTGCAGCTTGAAGGCGGTGAAGATCAGGTAGTGCCGCCAGGTCACCGTGGTGCAGTGGTGAATTCCGCAGAGCTCCCTCTCGCCCGTGTGGTAGTTCTGCTCAGCCGCGGAGAACTGCCGGCTCTCGTAGGCTATCACCTTAAGTCCTTCACCACAGTCCTGCATCAGGACTCCACCCAGCGCCACCCCACTCGCGTCGGTCTGCACCACAAAGGGGGCTGATCCGTCCGCTGCGGCCTTCACGTTCGGCAGGGCCAGAACGGGGGCGTCGACCAGTGCTGCTTTCAGCTCTTCGAAGGCCCACTGCTGCTCAGGGCCCCATCTCCACTCCACCTCGTTCTTGGTGAGCATAGATGGGCCGCTCTGGAGTGATTCCCTTGAGGTCTAAGGGCGTGCGAGGTACTCAAATGCACCACAGGACATCCCCAAAATTACCCGGAGGGGTGGGGGGTAGAGTGGTGGCAGAATAGTGGGGTGACAGACCGTGGCTCGCACTCGTGGGAGGTCTACGCGACTAAGTCAAAAACGGTATCGATTTTCGGGAAAAACTCGACCGTCATAGAGATATCGACCCAACTTCAAAATCGGCATCCCCGGTAGGAAATCATCATAACTTATGGGAGGTCTACGCGACTAAGTCAAAAACGGTATCGATTTTCGGGAAAAACTCGACCGTCATAGAGCTAGTATGCGTCTAAGGAAGCATACTGCAGTGGGTTTGTGCTGTTCAGTTGTTGTTTATTAACAACAATTGACGCAAATTTTAGAAATGCGTGTGGTTTGGCTCGCTCAACCCTCCGAACGCTCAATCGAGCATCCGCTATACCCCGCTCGCTCGCGGGGTATATCGGATGATGGCAATCGATGCGCAAGAGTCTCGGCATTCCAAAACTGTAACTACGAGGGCCCTTCACAGCTGAAGTCGGATACGTCGCTGAAAAGCATTACCCTAAGTGTGTGGATGCCATACTTGAGCAATATCGGTGCTATATACAATAATACAACTACGCGGAATCAAAGCCCGCGTTGTGAAAAGAAAACACGTGCATAAATAATGGTTAGGAATAAAAGCGGAATCATACCCCGCTAGGGAAGATACCAATGAACATAATTAAAGTGACGTGTAGATGCGTCATGCACGTCTCGCGGCAACATCCCATAGGGTTTCAGCCGAAAAAGCATCCGAACGCGTGCGAATCATGGAAAATAGATTAGACCATCGTTTCCCTCGACATCGAATTGTGTTTACACACACACACACACATATATATATATCATAGTTTTATGCTATATATATATACTTTGAAACCCTAACCCAAATCCCCATTTTAGAACCCCTCCAGGTGCGATGTGGACTCTTGCCCGGTGCAAGAACCGCTCAGGACCGCATGGGAGGCAGGCAGCAGTGTGATCCGGGCTGGGAGGCCTCGGTGGCAGAGCAGGAGGTGCTGCCCCACACTGTGCTGGATGAGCTGCAGCCAGGTGGCAAGGCTACAGTCACAAAGGATGACGAGGCAGCATGGCTAGACACGGAGCTGAACGCTACCTTCGATGGGCATCCCGACTTCACTGAGGAGAACTGGGAGGAGATGCGCGCGGTTGTCAGACGAAGGTGCAGCTAGTGCTTCGCCAACACGCCGCAGGACATCCAGGGCTACCATGGCAATGCGGAGCACGCCACGTTCCCCATTCCTTTCAAGGATGAGTCCAAGGCTGCCTACTAGAGACCAAGGAGATACAGCCCCGGGGAGCAGGAGATCATCAACTTGCATTGCAAGGAGCTCATGGAATATGGTTTCATTGAGCGCGCGCCTCCAAGCACTGCAGACACGCCAGCAACGTGGGGGTGGCATGCAAGCATGATCATGAGACGGGTACGCCATATCGGGGGTGTAGCGCTAAGCCACTTTACGCTACACAGGATTAATAAATGCAGATATCATGTTTTTTAATGAACGGTTATAGATGGACCAGTTAATATCCTTGAATGCCTTTATGTCTATCACATTTCGCCATGTCATACGTGCCTTCTCATGCTGCAGTGAAATCAGCCTTGGAGAATACTAACAAATCATATGCCATTGAATGATGCTCCCGACTCAATCGCAAATTTGATCTTCACGACGTACATATTTTCGCCCATGCGCTTCCGATTCTTCTCCTGAGACTGCAGTTACTTCCTTCGCTTCGTTATGTTTCTTCGCAGACCCGAAAGGACCGAAATATCTCTCACACTTCTGCGAATCATCATGGCCGATGAACTCCTTCTGCAGTGCGCAAGACTCATGTAAGCGACATAGTATGTAAATATACCACAATACATATATGATTGATCCATCCACATAAGGCACAGCTCCTTTACCGGAAGGCTTTGGATGATCAATTGCCGTTGCTGCGAGCAACACCATGCATGAATCTCCACACATATAATTGCACCGAAAGATAAAATCACCGGACCCATATTCACATACTTATTATACATCTAACTAACTTCTATGTACTGCGCCATCATCTATCAACTCAGCTCAGTATCCAGAAATATGTGGCAGGTGTCCATGGTGATTTTCTCAACCACGCCAGCTTATTCTATAGTAGTAACACGCCGTCTGTGTACATTGCACATCAATTAGCTTTGGAGACAAAACTAACCCCATCGAGCGTAAGCACAGTGGCTTTTGCGGATGTTGGGCGCTGTACATGGGTCGGCATGATACGATTCCCGCTGTTTTTATTTTCATGCGAATGATGAGAATCGCCTCTGTACGACACATCCAACAAGCCACCAAACCAGATGTCCGTTTCAACATAACTCTCGAGCGCCGAGATGAGAATGCATTGAAATAATTTCAAAGTAGGAATGGTAATTCACAAACGGATGAGAAGATCAACTTAGAAGGGATGGATCGGTGGGTCAGATATGATTTCTCAGCTGATGATGTGGACTGAGCCATCTCCAGCCACCTAGAACGCCGAAAGCTAAAATGGCGCGATCCCTCGTATGGATTCAAGTGGCGTGTGCAAGTTCATGTTTGCACTGCACAGACTTTGGATTGGCAACAAATAAATCAAGCCTCGTAGCCATCGCTGTGAAGCTTGAGGCTTCCAAACTCTAGCAGCTCCCGCATACCGCTAAAATACTAAGCAGCAGCCAAGCCGAGCTTCGGTCTTCCCCCTTCTGACGTAAGCATTGCCATTGTGCAGGAATGACCCATGAAACCCAATGCCAGCTGTACTGACCGACCCTCATGACGTGGCCCTGGATCACTCAGACCTGAATATTGACGGAGGCCGTGATGACGTCGGACTTGGCTCTCCATAATTATAGGCGAGTGTAGGCCCCTTTAAATGCCTGTGCGTCCAGTTCCAGTGAACAAATGTGATACGTGCGTTGATAGACGCATTCAAATCATGCCGGGCTCGCATCCATGTGCAATATAATAAAAACATTCAGCAGGCAAAAGTCAATATCAATTGCAGATGCATTGGTGAGTACCCAAAGATCAGCAGATATAGAACAGGGAAGGTATACATCTCCATAACATCAAGAATTAAAAGACCATCAAAGAGAGAGAGAGAGCGCGCAGAAATGCAGACACATCCGACCCCGCGAAGCAGTTAGACCCGCACTGGGTGCCAAGCGGGCCAATAGATAACTCCAAAGAGAGGGCGTTACATTCCCGGAGCTGCAGAGGCCGGGCGAGCCTTGTTTGCCTCATGCTCCTGCTTCCCAGAAGATGCCTCGGTCAGGTGATAGGAGCGCAGCGCGTCATCTGCATGAAATATTGCACTCAAGATGGCATTTGAACCCCGACTCTGAGCAACGACTGTGCGCCACGTGCTCAAGGCGAATGTCCGGATATCGCAGGCAAGCCGGCGGACATGGCAGCAGGACTCGCGGAGCTATGAGCCCCAGTCAAGCGGAGCTCCCAGATAACGCGCTCAGCTGCACCACGAATGGCTACCGGCTCTGCGGTTGTCAGTAACAAGCTGATGGGATCCTCCCGTCTTCGATGACGAGACACCACATCTCAGACCATAATCGAAAGTGGACGTTGCTACAATACGTCACTTCGATCTGGACTCAGGGTTGAGCTGATGTCCGTGGCCGAGATTCCTCCTTGCCACCAGCGCGGCATCCCACGGCATCCGCCTACTCACCGCGTCCAACGCTGGGAACGCAAATCAAGTCAGAAATTTGCATCGAGCTGGCAGGGACGACTGGCGCCACATCGAGTCGGCTCCAAGGGCCCGCAGCGTCACCGCCTTCAGCCGCTTCTGCCAGGCCCGTCTCACCTGGAGCAGGATACTGCTCTGCTGCTCCACGTGCTTCAGGCGGGTTTGCAGCAGCTTAATGAGCCCCTCCTGTTCGCTAGCCATCGCCTCGGATTTTTCCTGCACATGGCGGACGAGGTTCAGCTCGTGCTGCAGCGCGTTGATCGCCTGTTGCTTGCCGAGCACGCTCTTCTGGGCGTCGTTGTACTTCGCCTGGATCTCCTTCAGCTGCCGCTGCAGACGGTTCATCTGCCCGCGGTCCACCATCTCGGTGCCCTCGGCGCTCCCTGGCCTCCCCGCCCCTACTCCACTCCCAAGATCGAACTGCCTCACCACGCACACCCCATCCCACACCCCCTCACCACAACGTTTGCCCAGCAGGGGGGTCCTCTGCTCTCAGATTTACGAGGGTCACACGGAAAAATTGAAATTGCATGCCCAGCGTCCGGTGGCAAGGTCGCACGCAACGTCCGGTAGCAAAAGTCGCACGAGAAGATTGAATGAAGCTCCCCTCTTGCTCCCCCCCGCCTCCCATTTTTGAAGAGCAGGAGGAGATGCACAACGTGAGGGGGAACCACACGGGGGTAGGAGAGGAGGAGAAGGAGTGGTGGCAGAGAGGGTCCAGGATGGAAAAGGGACCTAAGGGTAACAGGTTGATCATTCGTCACTGGCTGCAATCGACTCGCAGTAGTGACAAGCTTCTAATCATGGTGGTCCCTAGTAAGAGCTTGGCACCCTCCTTCACATCCTCGAGTGGCACAGAGCTCGAGGAATATGTGGCCCATGGTCAATGAAAAATCAGGAACAACAACTTCTCCCTGATTGCCATGCTGCATCTGTGCTGCCCGTTACCACATTCTCCTGTGCCCTGCTCACGTCTCTCCCAACGCGTGCGTGCTTCCAGGCGCAGGAGGGGGATGGCTGGCTCCCCCAACGCCTGCGTGCTTCCAGGCGCAGGAGGGGGATGACTGGCTCCCCCAACGCCTGCGTGCTTCCAGGCGCAGGAGGGGGATGACTGGCTCCCCCAACGCCTGCGTGCTTCCAGGCGCAGGAGGGGGATGACTGGCTCCCCCAACGCCTGCGTGCTTCCAGGCGCAGGAGGGGGATGGCTCCTGCCACGGAGAGGCTGCCGAGCACCTTGATCGTGCCCGCCTTGGCAAGGGTCTGCATGGACTTCACGGCCTGGGCCTCCTCTTCCAGCTGAATCTTCATCTTGTGCACCTCCTCCTCCCGCTTCCGCAGCGCCTCTCGCTCCTTCTCCAACCCCGTGCTATTGTGCGCGATCAGCTGCGCGGCTTGCAGCTCCGCCTGTCAGATTCCCGCCGCCAGATTCACCTCCCGTTCCGAACTACCCGCATCCTCCTCATCACCGGGTCCTGTCATGTATCGGACGAGACAGGCGGGCGCGCACCACGACTAACTACGCTCGGGCACATGCACGGAACTACCGGGAGGGGCATGGGGGGCGCTCCACCCCCACCTGCAACATACCGACCATCACTTTATGCTCCGACTGCTCTGTGGCAAGGTGCCCCTCAAGCCCCGCAACCCGCTTTTGCAGCTGCTCCAGGTCCCTGCGTAGACCCCCCCGCCCCCCGCGTCACCCCCGGAGAGTGATCGATCAGCCTAGGGGTGCCCGCATCAGATATCCAAGGGCACGCAATGGCCAGGATCCATAGTAGTGAGCGAAGAAACGCTGTCCCTGCTGTCCCGTTTGCAGCCACGAGGGTCGCGCAATGCCGCACTTGCCCATGTGTTGGAATCTGCAGTGTCTGCTGATCAGTTTGATGTAAAGCATGACTGTCTAGGCCCTGTACAGCAGTCAGGATGATCAAACCCTGAAGAAACCCTGAAGAAACCCTATGAAACCCTTAGATCTAGATCTAGATCTGCTGAACTAATCGTGGCCGTTGGATCACATGATGACCATCGGCAAGACACAGTGTGTAATAGTTCACGGCCCATCGCAGACGTGTCACTGCAGTCGTTATGAACTTGGCAGTGGCACGTCATAACTAACTAAATAGCGAACTTTCACTTAGACTGGCCAATCAGTAATGATGGCGCGCAAATGTTCGTGGCGTTTCGAGCTGCGAACTGGTATATCTTTTGATAATGAAAGTTAGCGCTTGCTTTTGCAAATTACCCGACTCTGAATTCCAAAAGGTTATGGGCCCACTTACGTTGTAAGTGAGGATCCATTTTTGTTTATCACGCAAATTTTCCGCTGCGCGTAAGAGAATTCACTATGGTCAAAGGGAAGAGCTACAGCCAAGCTGCGACACCGCCACCTTCTGGTAGCGCGCCAGAATATGAAGTGTCCTATTCTGGCGAGTCGTCTTCGCGAGATGTTATGCTGAGTAACCAGCAGGAGGATATCTCGGCGCTTAAGGATATGGTGAAAGGTTTGAGTGCTCAGCTCTTCAACCTGAGCAACCTTCATCAACCAGGCCTCAACGCCGCTCCTGTCCCTGAGGACAAGCATCTACCTTTGTCGCCCGCTGGTGGGCAACGTCCTTTACCTAGTCTTTCTTATATGACTAAGGGGCTTTCCGCGGACTCGCACTTTTCTGGTAAATCTGACCAGGAAGGAACTTGGGACGAGTTTTGTTCGAGATTTAAGCCTTCTTTACGCCACCCTTCTCTAGCACTGTTGCTTTCGGCGTCTACTCCGCTCCAAGAGGTGAGGGAGGATAAACATTATCTTGAGGAAGCGAATGAACTGTTTTATGACTTCCTCTGCCGTGTTACCACGGGTACTGCGAACGCTGTTGTTCGCAGCTACGAAGAACATTCTGACGGTCACGGAGCTTGGCGGGAACTGGCCCAATTGCGACACAACACCAGCGCTGTCTACTTCATCACTCAGGTGGACAGGCTGCTGTCGCTACCGAATCAACTCTCGAGACTTGCCCCTCCTCTCTCCACGTTTTTGGAGTCGAAGGAGACAATTCGTCGTATACGCGAATACTCCGCGAATACGCGCGTTACTCCTTCTGGCAAGCCTCTGTGTATGGAGACGGTTGAGACCATCTTTTCTGCCATGGCTATTGTACGACTGCACCCAGACTATATGCTCGTCAAGTCCAAATTCATGTCTGAGGCCATGCCGACCGTGAGTGTGCTGTCGGCCCAAGTAGCATCTCACTACGACACCATACTCGCCCCGCGCGCTGGTGTAGCGCAAACTGCCCACGCGCTGCATACTCAATCTGAGACTGCTGGTGCCATCGCTGACGACAGGCGTAAGCAGGAGGAGGGGAAGCGAAAGCTGCTGGCTGTCAAGGTACCGTGCCCTGTGTGTCACAGACGCGGGCACTCTGCTAAGGACTGTTTCATCAAGAACGTCGAGAAGAGGGAGGCTTTCCTCAAGAAGGCTACGGCGACCGCCAAGGCGGCGGTTCTCAAGAGGGTGGCTGACTACGAGAAGAATGGTAGCTTACCGAAGCCTGGTGAACATCTTGGCGCTGCAGCTGGGAAATCTGAGCTTTATCCTGGACTGGAAGAGGCTGGTGAGGTCCTTTTCGCCATTCGGGAGGCGAGTACATCTGACTTGCACCCTGGTCTGGACGAGACTGGTGAAGATATATATGCCAGTCACTACGGTTCTGGGCTATTGGAATCTGGTTGTGATAGCATCTCTGGCTCGCTGACCTCTTGTCCGGCCTTGGGCCAGCTGTCAACGTACCAGGAGTTCTCGTTGTGTGAATTTCTGGAAGGTGAACACTCTGCCCTCGGCTCAGACTCAGGTGAGAGTGTTATATCCTGCACTGCTGGCGAGGCGGAGAAGCACTCTGATAATCTCAGCATCTCTGGGTCACTGCCTTCCAGTTCGACCCTGTGCGAGCATTGGATATGTGGTCGAGGCTCTGTACCTGTGGAGTCCCAGCCACATGGGTTCCCAGTGTTCAATTACTACTCTGTGCTGGCGGACGTGAGCGACCCTGAACTCATTGTATCCCACACCACTGGTGGAGACCCCGAGGGCAATGAGGGCACTGTGAGTGCACCTTGTGTGGAATTGTCTTCAGTGGGGTGCCCTCCTCGCAGGACCAGGAGGAAGCACCACTGCTACGTCCCCAACAAGCACTCTCACAGCGCCGAGGTTGTGCCTGTTTATGACTCGTGGGTCTACATTGATGTCCTTACTGCCTTCTTCCCTGACAAGGCTCGTCTGAAGAGGACACAGGCCCAGTGGGATTGTGGACGTGATCAACACCTGGGTGGCATTTTTCAGATATCCCCCAGGCAATTGTGGTTCAAGCCTGAATTGCAGCAGTGGCACTCTATCATGATGGCTGGGACTGTGGAGATATTCCTTCGTGCTTGTGACATACTTGACAGGGGCACTACCCTTCCTCGTGGTGTTGAATGTACTGTCAGTCCCGGGGTGATCCTCTACCAGCGCAATCTCGTCAGGCAGCTTACAGATGACATGGATATATTGCTGAAGCTGGAGTCCGTGATGGTGCGCACCTCGCTTGCAGACCTGCACAGCTGGGCCTCTGAGCTCGGGAAGGCCACTAGAGCCTTGATACGGGTAGTGCAGCACTATGCAGGCATGCTGTCCCTCGATGAGGGGTGGGGTATCGATGAGTGCTCGGACTATGACTCGGATGGTGATGATCACCTGCCAGACTTGGAAGATGCCTCTGACTCTGACGAGGAGGAGGAGGAGCCAGCGACAGGTGATTCTGGCTCTGCTGATGTGGTGGGTTCCCCTAATTATGATCGGCTTCTTGCAGACCGGGATTCCTGGTCTTATCATCCGATGGGGGACAACTGTATGCCTGGTCCTCTCTCCGTCTCTGAGCTACCTGGCAGTGACTCTGGTATCGAGGCTTCTGACCTCGCTTCAAGTTCGGGCTCTGCCTCAGATTGTGGTGATTCTCTGCCGGATCTGGAGGATGCCTCTGACTCTGACGAGGAGGAGGAGGGTGTGTACCATGGACACTTTGACGAGGAGGGGGGCCATATGGACCTTGGGCAGCCCGTTGAAGGAGTGGGTTACCACCCCTCTGATGATTGGGCCTCTGGACTACTTTCTCAGCCTTGCAGGGTTCCCCTCTGCACTGTGGGTCTGCTCCCCAGTGACTATTATGAGGACGACTGTGGGGACTGCTGTGATGGTGCCTGTGGTGGCCTCGCCGAGGAGGTGGATTTCCACCATGCTTCGGGTGATGGGTGTGCTCGGATGCCTTGTGATGCTTGGGCATCTGGTGTGGCTGGTGCCTCTGATGCTGGCCATGCTCAGGTGGCATGTGGTGTGCGTACTGGTGACGGTCGCACTCAGTCTGCTGGGGGCAAGAGTGCTGTTATTGACAGTGGTGCCACCAAGCACATTTTCAACTCTGTCCGGATGTTTAATGCGGACTATGACACTACAGCCTGTGAGACTTTCAGTGTGGTGCAGAGTCAGTCTGTGGACTCCTCTGGCAGTGGCTCAGTGACCTTTGCCAAGAGGGATGTGGAGTCTGGACGTATGGTTGGGCTGCAGTTCATGGACACGCACTGCATACCTGTTTTGGAATTCAGAGTCGGGTAATTTGCAAAAGCAAGCGCTAACTTTCATTATCAAAAGATATACCAGTTCGCAGCTCGAAACGCCACGAACATTTGCGCGCCATCATTACTGATTGGCCAGTCTAAGTGAAAGTTCGCTATTTAGTTAGTTATGACGTGCCACTGCCAAGTTCATAACGACTGCAGTGACACGTCTGCGATGGGCCGTGAACTATTACACACTGTGTCTTGCCGATGGTCATCATGTGATCCAACGGCCACGATTAGTTCAGCAGATCTAGATCTAGATCTAAGGGTTTCATAGGGTTTCTTCAGGGTTTCTTCAGGGTTTGATCATCCTGACTGCTGTACAGGGCCTAGACAGTCATGCTTTACATCAAACTGATCAGCAGACACTGCAGATTCCAACACCCCTTCTAAAGGGTGACTGTCTAGTTGTCCTACTGCCAGTTCTTGGGAATGGTGCCCCTTCAGTCAGCAATGCCCAGTTCTTGGGATGGTGCCCCTCCAGCTCCAGTCTTTAGGATGGTGCCCCTTCAGTCTTCATTGGTCTCCACGAGGCAGGTTCATGATACCCAGTCGCTCTCGGTGTACACGAAATATAGGGAGTGCCAGGGGCTTGGTCATGATGTCAGCGGTGTTGTCATCAGTTCCAGTGTATAGCGCCTCTGTGTCCTTGGCCTTGATCAGCTCCCTGATGTACATGTTCCTCACCTCGATGTGCTTGGACCTGGAGTTGTTCACGTAGTTGGTAGCCAGGTGAATAGCTCCCTGGTTGTCACAATACATAGGAACTGGTCTGCATATGTCTACCAGTGAGTCCAGTACGTTGAGGACATACTTCACCTCCCGAGCTCCCTCTGACATGGCGATGATCTCGGCCTCAGTAGTGGACAGGGACACAGACTTCTGGATCATAGACGAGAAGATAACCAGACTCCCACATAGGAATACTGCAATACCAGAGGTGCTCCTTCTGGTTACCTTGCACCCAGCATAATCGGAGTCAGTGTAGATAGATAGGGGCAAGGGCCTGCTTGGTCCAGTACCACCCCCCCCAGGCACTGAAGCAGTGCGCAGCACCAGCTCGTAGTCCTTGGTGCCCTTCAGGTACCTCACCACCTGCTTCAGGGCCATGAAGTGCTCTGGACCATACGTGGTGCAGAACCTCGAGAGAACTGATACCGCTGCCATGATGTCAGGCCGGCTGCAGCGAGCCACCCACTGCAGCTGCCCCAGGAGAGCCCTGTAGGGCATAGCTCCCTTGCCATCAGCAGGAGCTAGTGCAGTGCCAGGTGACATCGGCAAGCTCGCTGGCTTGGCATCATCCAGGCCATAGGTACTGATGATCTGGGTGATATAACCAGACTGGCATAGGTATGCTGTGTCACTCCCCCAGCGCACCCCGATGCCCATGACCAAGTCCAATACTCCAAGGTCTTTGCATGCATACTGCGCATGGAAGGATGACACAAAAGTATCATACCAGGACTTGTCATTGGTGGCCACCAGATAGTCATCGACATAGGCCAAGATGATCACCTGGAGAGTGGAGTCCCGGATGAAGTACAGGCATGGCTCCACGTCACTTCTCTGCATTCTGGGGTCATACCCCATGATGAATGCATCTGAGGTGTCGAACCACTCCTTACCCGCCTGCTTGAGTCCATACACAGCTTTCAGTAGCTTGGCACATCTGTGCCCCCCATAATCCAGCCCTCGGGGAAGGCGCACATACAGGTCCTCCTCGAGCACGGAGTTCAGGAAAGCAGTGTCCACGTCCATGTGGTACACTGTGAGGCCCAGGTTGAGGGCGAGGGTAATGACAACTCTCACAGAGGACAGCTGGGTGCACGGGGCGAAGGTATCGTAGTAGTCCACGCCATACTCTTGCTTGTTCCCCCGCACACACACTCTGCTTTTCCTCTTCAGCAGCTCCCGGTTCTTGTCCAACTTCACTTTGAGGACCAGAGACATCTCCAGCAGCTTCACTCCAGTTGGCACGTCCCCCTCGTCCAGCATCTGCAGAGCCCCCTTGATCTGCACGAGCGCCTCCAACTCATCTTGAATGGAGCTGAGCCACTCAGCACAGTCAGGCGCAGTCAACACCTGGGCATGAGATCTCGGCTCAGTGACCCCTGCAGGCAGCAGGGCTTCCTGCGCAGCTGGTGTCCCAGTTGCCTGCACACCAAGGCAAGTGTGTGTGGGTGGAAATCGAACTTCTCCATCAGGTAGGTCCAAAATGGTGAAGTTGGTGAGGAGCACCAAGCAGTAGGGCTGGGCATGTGGTCCAAGCGCACGTCCACACACCATGGCCTCCTCATAGTCCCCCTTCCCAGTCACAGCACGCACCTCGGTGAACAGCGGATAGTGAGCGTTGATACTGCCATATGATGGGCAATCCTTCAACAGTGACAGCCGAGCACTGCCTGGCTTAAGATACGAGCTCAGACTCACCCAGCACACATCATCAGGGGTTTCCACCTTCACCACAGCCACAATCTCATCACTATCTTCAGGGATATACACACCCTGCTCCAGTACAGCAGTCTCCAATAGTGTAGGCGGAGGATCTCTGTAGGGCGCATCCAGAGTGGTGGCCATGAAGTTGGTCTTGAGAGGGGTCACTGCAGAGGGGTCCCATGAAGTGATCACCTTACCCAGCGTGTCCAGCTTCTCCGAGAAGGTAACCATACCAGAGTTGACCACCTTTCCAGCGTCACAATCATACAGTAGATAGGCAGATGACACCTCTGAGTGTCCAACATATCTGATCTCACGTGCCCGGTTGCTGAGTTTGTGTTCACGGACCGTGGGTTCAATGAAGGGATAGGCCCTGCATCCAAATATCCGTAGCTGGGACAGGTCAGCGTGCTTCTTCCTGGTAAGGTAGTAGGATGAAGTCCACCCCAGAGACTTTCGGAACGTACGGTTGAGGATGTACACTGCATGGCGGGTGGCCAGAGGCCACATACTTGCACCAAACCCAGAGGTCAGCAGGAGCGCCCTGGCCATAGCTTGCACATCTCGGTGTGACCTCTCCACCCTCGCCTGGTTCTCATGCAGGTACGGTGAGCCATGCCTCTGCTCAATCCCATGTTCCTCACAGAAGGCTGCAGTTTGTCCAGCTATCATAGTGCTGTCGCCATCGGTGTGGAGCACCATGTGGTACTCACTGAACAGGCCCATGGTGCTCCTCAGGCGCTTTACCTCCTTCCGATATTGCTGGAAGGCCTTGAGGTAGTCCGACTTGACCTTCAGGTAGAAGATGGATATCCATGTAGTGCAGTCATCAACAAATAGTGCAAACCATCTGAACCCCCCAGCACTGATCCTGAAAGGTCCACAGGTATCTGACCATACAAGATTGCCCAGCTCCTTGGACAGCTCTCTCCCTGTGGGTTTCACAGTAGGCCGTATGGCTTTGGTCAGCCTGCAGGCAATGCACCTCTCGGGGCAATGCTGCACGGGGCTGCCAGAGTACTGTGACTCAGTGATACTCATAGGGACACTTTGAGCGAACATGTGGTCAATAGGCTTGTCACCAATGTGGCCCAGCCTTACGTGTTGTAGCATCTTGATGTCAAGTCGCTCCGTAGTGTGCGAGTCCTTGAGCAGCACCACCACTGGCCACTTGGTGTCCTCGATCCACACACGATCTTCTCCACAGGGTTCCAGGTTGGCTACGTTATAGCATGACTCCCTTGGTGCAGAAAAGATCCTAGCACCAACAGGGTATTCATGAATGATGTCAAACTGAGAGACCAGACTCCACCAGCTCGCTGTAACCCATTTAGGCAATATGAACATGAACTTGGTGTTGGAGGGGTCTCTGGCGAAGTCAGCGAGGGCCTTCTGGAGACACTGTAGAATAATGTCGTGGTCAAATGGCGGGTTCCCATAGCATTGCTTGCCAGCCCAATCCTTATCAAAGCATGAGTCAGTGATGGTATAGTGGTGCTCCAGGATGTGGTTGTCATCAGAGGAAAATAGTTCCAGGAGAAAAGGACCATGAGTAGTGAAGTGAGGCTTGGTGTCCTCAAATTTCCAGTCAGAACGGTCTCTTTGATCGTCAGTATGTGTCACAGCACAGGCTAGATGTGTATCCAGAGTGCTATATGTGTCTTCATGCATAATATACTGGTTGCCAACTCTGGCAAAGGAAAACACAACCCCCCCTTTGGATAAAGTTCTAGCCCCAAAGTCCACACGGAAACCTGCATCCTCCAGGGCCACCACAGATAAGAGGTTGAAGGGCTGCCCAGGTATGCAGTGCGTGTCCATGAACTGCAGCCCAACCATACGTCCAGACTCCACATCCCTCTTGGCAAAGGTCACTGAGCCACTGCCAGAGGAGTCCACAGACTGACTCTGCACCACACTGAAAGTCTCACAGGCTGTAGTGTCATAGTCCGCATTAAACATCCGGACAGAGTTGAAAATGTGCTTGGTGGCACCACTGTCAATAACAGCACTCTTGCCCCCAGCAGACCGAGTGCGACCGTCACCAGCACGCACACCACATGCCACCTGAGCATGGCCTGCATCGGAGGCACCAGCCACACCAGATGCCCAAGCATCACAAGGCATCCGAGCACACCCATCTCCCGAAGCATGGTGGAAATCCACCTCCTCGGCGAGGCCATCACAGGCACCATCACAGCAGTCCCCACAGTCGTCCTCATAATAGTCACTGGGGAGCAGACCCACAGTGCAGAGGGGAACCCTGCAAGGCTGAGAAAGTAGTCCAGAGGCCCAATCATCAGAGGGGTGGTAACCCACTCCTTCAACGGGCTGCCCAAGGTCCATATGGCCCCCCTCCTCGTCAAAGTGTCCATGGTACACACCCTCCTCCTCCTCGTCAGAGTCAGAGGCATCCTCCAGATCCGGCAGAGAATCACCACAATCTGAGGCAGAGCCCGAACTTGAAGCGAGGTCAGAAGCCTCGATACCAGAGTCACTGCCAGGTAGCTCAGAGACGGAGAGAGGACCAGGCATACAGTTGTCCCCCATCGGATGGTAAGACCAGGAATCCCAGTCTGCAAGAAGCCGATCATAATTAGGTGAACCCACCACATCAGCAGAATCACCTGCCACTGGCTCCTCCTCCTCCTCGTCAGAGTCAGAGGCATCTTCCAAGTCTGGCAGGGGATCATCACCATCCGAGTCATAGTCCGAGCACTCATCGATACCCCACCCCTCATCGAGGGACAGCATGCCTGCATAGTGCTGCACTACCCGTATCAAGGCTCTAGTGGCCTTCCCGAGCTCAGAGGCCCAGCTGTGCAGGTCTGCAAGCGAGGGTGCGCACCATCACGGACTCCAGCTTCAGCAATATATCCATGTCATCTGTAAGCTGCCTGACGAGATTGCGCTGGTAGAGGATCACCCCGGGACTGACAGTACATTCAACACCACGAGGAAGGGTAGTGCCCCTGTCAAGTATGTCACAAGCACGAAGGAATATCTCCACAGTCCCAGCCATCATGATAGAGTGCCACTGCTGCAATTCAGGCTTGAACCACAATTGCCTGGGGGATATCTGAAAAATGCCACCCAGGTGTTGATCACGTCCACAATCCCACTGGGCCTGTGTCCTCTTCAGACGAGCCTTGTCAGGGAAGAAGGCAGTAAGGACATCAATGTAGACCCACGAGTCATAAACAGGCACAACCTCGGCGCTGTGAGAATGCTTGCTGGGGACGTAGCAGTGGTGCTTCTTCCTGGTCCTGCGAGGAGGGCACCCCACTGAAGACAATTCCACACAAGGTGCACCCACAGTGCCCTCATTGTCCTCGGTGTCTCCACCAGTGGTGTGGGACACAATGAGCTCAGGGTCGCTCACGTCCGCCAGCACAGAGTAGTAATTGAACACTGGGACCCCATGTGGCTGGGACTCCACAGGTACAGAGCCTCGACCACATATCCAATGCTCGCACAGGGTCGAACTGGAAGGCAGTGACCCAGAGATGCTGAGATTATCAGAGTGCTTCTCCGCCTCGCCAGCAGTGCAGGATATAACACTCTCACCTGAGTCTGAGCCGAGGGCAGAGTGTTCACCTTCCAGAAATTCACACAACGAGAACTCCTGGTACGTTGACAGCTGGCCCAAGGTCGGACAAGAGGTCAGCGAGCCAGAGATGCTATCACAACCAGATTCCAATAGCCCAGAACCGTAGTGACTGGCATATATATCTTCACCAGTCTCGTCCAGACCAGGGTGCAAGTCAGATGTACTCGCCTCCCGAATGGCGAAAGCGACCTCACCAGCCTCTTCCAGTCCAGGATAAAGCTCAGATTTCCCAGCTGCAGCGCCAAGATGTTCACCAGGCTTCGGTAAGCTACCATTCCTCTCGTAGTCAGCCACCCTCTTGAGAACCGCCTCCTTGGCGGTCGCCGTAGCCTTCTTGAGGAAAGCCTCCCTCTTCTCGACGTTCTTGATGAAACAGTCCTTAGCAGAGTGCCCGCGTCTGTGACACACAGGGCACGGTACCTTGACAGCCAGCAGCTTTCGCTTCCCCTCCTCCTGCTTACGCCTGTCGTCAGCGATGGCACCAGCAGTCTCAGATTGAGTATGCAGCGCGTGGGCAGTTTGCGCTACACCAGCGCGCGGGGCGAGTATGGTGTCGTAGTGAGATGCTACTTGGGCCGACAGCACACTCACGGTCGGCATGGCCTCAGACATAAATTTGGACTTGACGAGCATATAGTCCGGGTGCAGTCGTACAATAGCCATGGCAGCAAAGATGGTCTCAACCGTCTCCATACACAGAGGCTTGCCAGAAGGAGTAACGCGCGTATTCGCGGAGTATTCGCGTATACGACGAATTGTCTCCCTCGACTCCAAAAACGTGGAGAGAGGAGGGGCAAGTCTCGAGAGTTGATTCGGTAGCGACAACAGCCTGTCCACCTGAGTGATGAAGTAGACAGCGCTGGTGTTGTGTCGCAATTGGGCCAGTTCCCGCCAAGCTCCGTGACCGTCAGAATGTTCTTCGTAGCTGCGAACAACAGCGTTCGCAGTACCCGTGGTAACACGGCAGAGGAAGTCATAAAACAGTTCATTCGCTTCCTCAAGATAATGTTTATCCTCCCTCACCTCTTGGAGCGGAGTAGACGCCGAAAGCAACAGTGCTAGAGAAGGGTGGCGTAAAGAAGGCTTAATTCTCGAACAAAACTCGTCCCAATTTCCTTCCTGGTCAGATTTACCAGAAAAGTGCGAGTCCGCGGAAAGCCCCTTAGTCATATAAGAAAGACTAGGTAAAGGACGTTGCCCACCAGCGGGCGACAAAGGTAGATGCTTGTCCTCAGGGACAGGAGCGGCGTTGAGGCCTGGTTGATGAAGGTTGCTCAGGTTGAAGAGCTGAGCACTCAAACCTTTCACCATATCCTTAAGCGCCGAGATATCCTCCTGCTGGTTACTCAGCATAACATCTCGCGAAGACGACTCGCCAGAATAGGACACTTCATATTCTGGCGCGCTACCAGAAGGTGGCGGTGTCGCAGCTTGGCTGTAGCTCTTCCCTTTGACCATAGTGAATTCTCTTACGCGCAGCGGAAAATTTGCGTGATAAACAAAAATGGATCCTCACTTACAACGTAAGTGGGCCCATAACCTTTTGGAATTCAGAGTCGGGTAATTTGCAAAAGCAAGCGCTAACTTTCATTATCAAAAGATATACCAGTTCGCAGCTCGAAACGCCACGAACATTTGCGCGCCATCATTACTGATTGGCCAGTCTAAGTGAAAGTTCGCTATTTAGTTAGTTATGACGTGCCACTGCCAAGTTCATAACGACTGCAGTGACACGTCTGCGATGGGCCGTGAACTATTACACACTGTGTCTTGCCGATGGTCATCATGTGATCCAACGGCCACGATTAGTTCAGCAGATCTAGATCTAGATCTAGATCTAAGGGTTTCATAGGGTTTCTTCAGGGTTTCTTCAGGGTTTGATCATCCTGACTGCTGTACAGGGCCTAGACAGTCATGCTTTACATCAAACTGATCAGCAGACACTGCAGATTCCAACAACCTGGGCAGCCCTTCAACCTCTTATCTGTGGTGGCCCTGGAGGATGCGGGTTTCCGTGTGGACTTTGGGGCTAGAACTTTATCCAAAGGGGGGGTTGTGTTTTCCTTTGCCAGAGTTGGCAACCAGTATATTATGCATGAAGACACATATAACACTCTGGATACACATCTAGCCTGTGCTGTGACACATACTGACGATCAAAGAGACCGTTCTGACTGGAAATTTGAGGACACCAAGCCTCACTTCACTACTCATGGTCCTTTTCTCCTGGAACTATTTTCCTCTGATGACAACCACATCCTGGAGCACCACTATACCATCACTGACTCATGCTTTGATAAGGATTGGGCCGGCAAGCAATGCTATGGGAACCCGCCATTTGACCACGACATTATTCTACAGTGTCTCCAGAAGGCCCTCGCTGACTTCGCCAGAGACCCCTCCAACACCAAGTTCATGTTCATATTGCCTAAATGGGTTACAGCGAGCTGGTGGAGTCTGGTCTCTCAGTTTGACATCATTCATGAATACCCTGTTGGTGCTAAGATCTTTTCTGCACCAAGGGAGTCATGCTATAACGTAGCCAACCTGGAACCCTGTGGAGAAGATCGTGTGTGGATCGAGGACACCAAGTGGCCAGTGGTGGTGCTGTTCAAGGACTCGCACACTACGGAGCGACTTGACATCAAGATGCTACAACACGTAAGGCTGGGCCACATTGGTGACAAGCCTATTGACCACATGTTCGCTCAAAGTGTCCCTATGAGTATCACTGAGTCACAGTACTCTGGCAGCCCCGTGCAGCATTGCCCCGAGAGGTGCATTGCCTGCAGGCTGACCAAAGCCATACGGCCTACTGTGAAACCCACAGGGAGAGAGCTGTCCAAGGAGCTGGGCAATCTTGTATGGTCAGATACCTGTGGACCTTTCAGGATCAGTGCTGGGGGGTTCAGATGGTTTGCACTATTTGTTGATGACTCCACTACATGGATATCCATCTTCTACCTGAAGGTCAAGTCGGACTACCTCAAGGCCTTCCAGCAATATCGGAAGGAGGTAAAGCGCCTGAGAAGCACCATGGGCCTGTTCAGTGAGTACCACATGGTGCTCCACACCGATGGCGACAGCACTATGATAGCTGGACAAACTGCAGCCTTCTGTGAGGAACATGGGATTGAGCAGAGGCATGGCTCACCGTACCTGCATGAGAACCAGGCGAGGGTGGAGAGGTCACACCGAGATGTGCAAGCTATGGCCAGGGCGCTCCTGCTGACCTCTGGGTTTGGTGCAAGTATGTGGCCTCTGGCCACCCGCCATGCAGTGTACATCCTCAACCGTACGTTCCGAAAGTCTCTGGGGTGGACTTCATCCTACTACCTTACCAGGAAGAAGCACGCTGACCTGTCCCAGCTACGGATATTTGGATGCAGGGCCTATCCCTTCATTGAACCCACGGTCCGTGAACACAAACTCAGCAACCGGGCACGTGAGATCAGATATGTTGGACACTCAGAGGTGTCATCTGCCTATCTACTGTATGATTGTGACGCTGGAAAGGTGGTCAACTCTGGTATGGTTACCTTCTCGGAGAAGCTGGACACGCTGGGTAAGGTGATCACTTCATGGGACCCCTCTGCAGTGACCCCTCTCAAGACCAACTTCATGGCCACCACTCTGGATGCGCCCTACAGAGATCCTCCGCCTACACTATTGGAGACTGCTGTACTGGAGCAGGGTGTGTATATCCCTGAAGACAGTGATGAGATTGTGGCTGTGGTGAAGGTGGAAACCCCTGATGATGTGTGCTGGGTGAGTCTGAGCTCGTATCTTAAGCCAGGCAGTGCTCGGCTGTCACTGTTGAAGGATTGCCCATCATATGGCAGTATCAACGCTCACTATCCGCTGTTCACCGAGGTGCGTGCTGTGACTGGGAAGGGGGACTATGAGGAGGCCATGGTGTGTGGACGTGCGCTTGGACCACATGCCCAGCCCTACTGCTTGGTGCTCCTCACCGACTTCACCATTTTGGACCTACCTGGTGGAGAAGTTCGGTTTCCACCCACACATACTTGCCTTGGTGTGCGGGCAACTGGGACACCAGCTGCGCAGGAAGCCCTGCTGCCTGCAGGGGTCACTGAGCCGAGATCTCATGCCCAGGTGTTGACTGCGCCTGACTGTGCTGAGTGGCTCAGCTCCATTCAAGATGAGTTGGAGGCACTCGTGCAGATCAAGGGGGCTCTGCAGATGCTGGACGAGGGGGACGTGCCAACTGGAGTGAAGCTGCTGGAGATGTCTCTGGTCCTCAAAGTGAAGATGGACAAGAACCGGGAGCTGCTGAAGAGGAAAAGCAGAGTGTGTGTGCGGGGGAACAAGCAAGAGTATGGCGTGGACTACTACGATACCTTCGCCCCGTGCACATGGACGTGGACACTGCTTTCCTGAACTCCGTGCTCGAGGAGGACCTGTATGTGCGCCTTCCCCGAGGACTGGATTATGGGGGGCACAGATGTGCCAAGCTACTGAAAGCTGTGTATGGACTCAAGCAGGCGGGTAAGGAGTGGTTCGACACCTCAGATGCATTCATCATGGGGTATGACTCCAGAATGCAGAGAAGTGACGTGGAGCCATGCCTGTACTTCATCCGGGACTCCACTCTCCAGGTGATCATCTTGGCCTATGTCGATGACTATCTGGTGGCCACCAACGACAAGTCCTGGTATGATACTTTTGTGTCATCCTTCCATGCGCAGTATGCATGCAAAGACCTTGGAGTATTGGACTTGGTCATGGGCATCGGGGTGCGCTGGGGGAGTGACACAGCATACCTATGCCAGTCTGGTTATATCACCCAGATCATCAGTACCTATGGCCTGGATGATGCCAAGCCAGCGAGCTTGCCGATGTCACCTGGCACTGCACTAGCTCCTGCTGATGGCAAGGGAGCTATACCCTACAGGGCTCTCCTGGGGCAGCTGCAGTGGGTGGCTCGCTGCAGCCGGCCTGACATCATGGCAGCGGTATCAGTTCTCTCGAGGTTCTGCACCACGTATGGTCCAGAGCACTTCATGGCCCTGAAGCAGGTGGTGAGGTACCCGAAGGGCACCAAGGACTACGAGCTGGTGCTGCGCACTGCTTCAGTGCCTGGGGGGGGTGGTACTGGACCAAGCAGGCCCTTGCCCCTATCTATCTACACTGACTCCGATTATGCTGGGTGCAAGGTAACCAGAAGGAGCACCTCTGGTATTGCAGTATTCCTATGTGGGAGTCTGGTTATCTTCTCGTCTATGATCCAGAAGTCCGTGTCCCTGTCCACTACTGAGGCCGAGATCATAGCCATGTCAGAGGGAGCTCGGGAGGTGAAGTATGTCCTCAACGTACTGGACTCACTGGTAGACATATGCAGACCAGTCCCTATGTATTGTGACAACCAGGGAGCTATTCACCTGGCTACCAACTACGTGAACAACTCCAGGTCCAAGCACATCGAGGTGAGGAACATGTACATCAGGGAGCTGATCAAGGCCAAGGACACAGAGGCGCTATACACTGGAACTGATGACAACACCGCTGACATCATGACCAAGCCCCTGGCACTCCCTATATTTCGTGTACACCGAGAGCGACTGGGTATCATGAACCTGCCTCGTGGAGACCAATGAAGACTGAAGGGGCACCATCCTAAAGACTGGAGCTGGAGGGGCACCATCCCAAGAACTGGGCATTGCTGACTGAAGGGGCACCATTCCCAAGAACTGGCAGTAGGACAACTAGACAGTCACCCTTTAGAAGGGGTGTTGGAATCTGCAGTGTCTGCTGATCAGTTTGATGTAAAGCATGACTGTCTAGGCCCTGTACAGCAGTCAGGATGATCAAACCCTGAAGAAACCCTGAAGAAACCCTGAAGAAACCCTACGAAACCCTTAGATCTAGATCTAGATCTGCTGAACTAATCGTGGCCGTTGGATCACATGATGACCATCGGCAAGACACAGTGTGTAATAGTTCACGGCCCATCGCAGACGTGTCACTGCAGTCGTTATGAACTTGGCAGTGGCACGTCATAACTAACTAAATAGCGAACTTTCACTTAGACTGGCCAATCAGTAATGATGGCGCGCAAATGTTCGTGGCGTTTCGAGCTGCGAACTGGTATATCTTTTGATAATGAAAGTTAGCGCTTGCTTTTGCAAATTACCCGACTCTGAATTCCAAAACCATGCAGTTCGCGCCACGTCCAAATGCACCTCCCGCCGCGTCGGAGCTCTGTTCAGAGGCATGTGATGCGGTGGGGGCCGCGGCTCACTTCTTCACCGCCGGCTTCTCCGCCACCGACTCCTCCAGGCTCTTGACCAGCATGCTGTACTCCGCGTTCTGCTTGGAGACTTTGGACATCCGCTCGAGCGTCTCGCTATAGCTCTTCTGCGACTTCTGGGCCGCAGCTAGCGCCTCGGATGTTTCTCCCTCCATCAGCTTGATGCGCTCCAGCAACGCCAGGTTGGAGCCGCGGAGACTTTCCATGTGCCGCTCGTACTGCACAGGCAGGGATCGCCGTCAGCGTCTCCGTACGCCTCACGAGCGACATGCGGGGACTGCAAGCGGCCTCGAAACAATTCCGAGAGACTTGGAGTGCAGCGCGCCTCCGAGGTGCTCTGAGAGGCGCGCGTACACGCAGCATCACGCCATCCAGCACCGCCGTGAGGGCAGGGCCGCCTCGGCGCCAAGGATGCCGGCGGACAACCTTGATGGCGGGCGCCCCCGAAGAGGTATCAGTTGGCACACCTGGAGCTTGTTCTGCTCCTCCCACTCCATCCGGCTCTTCTCCAGCTCCACCACCTTGCCGGAGAGGAGCAACGCCTTGTCCTGCAGCATGCCCAGGCGGCCCTCATGCAGTCTTACCTTGGCGACATGCCCCCCAGCATCCCCCACTCTGTTGGCGGTGGCACCATTATAACAAGGAAGCTCATGCTTTCCGACGGTGGCGGAGCCCGCGACCTTTGCTAGAAAGCGCAGCGCCCTCTTTGACGCTGCGGGGGAGCGGAAAGCAGCGCTCAGGGAGCGCCACGCTGGCGCCACGTGCACCGCGACTCTGGCGAGCACTGGCACCTACCTCCATCTCGCTGTGCTCCACCTCGTTCTGCTTGAGCTTCATCGTGGCTTGCTCCAGGCTTCTCAGGACGTCCAGGTACTCCTCCCTGCGCCCGACATCCCGCCAGTGGGGTGATGACTCATCCTGCGATGCGATTCGAATCGGCATGCCAACGGCGGGGCGGGGCCCGCTCGTCTGGTGCGATTTGATTGGCCACAACCGACTACTGGGAACCTGGCGGCTATGGTGCCCCTTGAGGCTGCCACGGTCTGACACGCCTGCACACCCCTGCCCTTTTGGAGATACCGAGGCCAGCACCAGCGGCAGCTGAGATGTGTAAGTCTCGCCGACGCAAAAGTGGAGGGGAACATGCGCGAGCACCACGCCGACCAAATACGACCATATCCAGGAATTCGGTTCCCGCTGCATCAGCCCTTGCTGCTCCCATCTGCCAGCTGGCACCGCAGGGCGGCGCTCAAGTGGTGGGGTCGCCACGACCTACAGCACGCCATGGCACATCTCTGGCGCGAGCTTCACACCTGTCAATGGCGTACTCGTTGATAGGCGGCTTGGCAGGGGAGGCGGCGGTCTCAGGTATTTGTTCCATGACCTGCCGCGGGACATGGCGCGCCCGTGTTACGCAATCAGCCTGCGGTCCCTTCATCCGTGAACATCGAGCTCACGGCGCGCTCAGCCTCAGCCCTCCCCAGCCTTCAAGCCACAGTCTCTCGTCCGATTGTAGCAGGGAGGAGGCAACGGTTGAGATGCCACGACCTTAAGAGCAAGGCCGCTTCGAGTGTGCCCCTCTTTACTTCATCAGTGTCAGGTTACTCGCCTTAAGGCAGGCACCCGAGGGGGCACAGCTAGGACGATGGGACACACTGGAGCTCCAGGAGTTGGGCTAGTATTGAGAGCTTCTGGGGGTGTTCGACAGGGACATGGCTATCAGTAGCTGCCAAAGATGAAATCCACAACTAGTGACGTTTGGGCTCAGGCGGCGGGAGGGGGCGGGGGGGCATGGGGCTGCATCCCGCGGCTTGCTCGCACCTTCTGCTGCTCCGTCAGTATGTCGAGCTTCTCCTTGGTCATGGTGCAAGTCTTCTGCGACGCCTTGAGCATCAAATTTAGTCGCTCCACCTGCGCATTTGCGTCCTTCACTTCCTGCGACAAACTCTGGTTTTCACACGCCCTCATCTCCAGCCGCTCGGTCGCCGCCTGCAGCTCCGTCTCGGTGCGCTCTAGCTTCTGCGAGACCTCCCAGCACCTGCCAAAATATTACCACGAACACCACCGCAAAGTGGTCACGTCGCATGCTTCGTTTGCACCACCGCTGGCCCACCTCGCGCGCTCCGTGCGCCCCACCAGAGGTGCGCAGCCCACCATGTGTGTGAGCCGCTTGCATGGCAATCTGCCGGCGCGCGCGCTCTTGATACACAAGCAAGCGCGATGCGGACAAGATCGAGTCGCGATGAGGACGCCACGTGGCTGGCTGGCACAGATCCCACGAATATTCTGGTCGAGGCTATACCAGGATCATGGCCAGAACCCAAGCGCCTGCCCTCCGCCCAGATGTGGAACGGATGATCTCTCCACATGTGAGGCGACCTTGCATCTCTGACTTTTGAGCGAGAGCCGAGGAGCTGGCATCATTTGTGTACCAACCGGATACTTGGCGCAACACCCATCATTCGCGGCCCTCAAGGCAACGGGCATTCCTAGAGCCGAAGAAGTCTCCCAGCCCCTCGGCATCCCCAGATTGGTGGTACAGGACTACAGGACTGGAGGGTCGCTGGATCCGGAGAGCGAAGGTGCAACAGCATGGATGGCACTCGTCTGCGAGCCCACCTCTTGCCCTGCGTGGATGACCGACAGCGAGCCCGAAGGGTCGACTTTGGCAGTCAGCATCAGATGCGCGAACCACACGCGGCTGATGCAGAGCTCGGGTCCCAGTGCCAACTCAGCGCGGGACTCAGGTCCCAGTGCCAACTCAGCGCGGGACTCAGGTCCCAGTGCCAACTCAGCGCGGGAATCAGGTCCCAGTGCCAACTCAGCGCGGGACTCAGGTCCCAGTGCCAACTCAGCGCGGGACTCAGGTCCCAGTGCCAACTCAGCGCGGGACTCAGGTCCCAGTGCCAACTCAGTGCGGGACTCAGGTCCTAGTGCCAACTCAGCGCGGGACGTGCGTGGTCCCTTGCAACCACGGCACACGTCCTCCTCCGCGCTTCTGTCGGCAGCCCTAACACGGCCTCCTAGGAGAATACAGACTTCTAGAGTCTAGAGAAAATCTGAGAGAAAATATATTCTGTCATCTACGTTGGTAGGATAATATGTCATCAGTGTTTGATCGAGAATCGGGATCAGTGACGGGATCAGAAGTGTGATGGCGACTTTGTGACTCTTCCTAGGTTTCTTATCTGTTGCGTGATAAAGAGGCAAAGTGCCTCGGTGAACCTGTCTTTTAACATCTTTCGTATCAATTTGGCACGCTGGTGCCTGATCTGTAAAAATGTAGAACTTAATGAATCTTTTATATCCTTTGTGGATATCTAAAAGCGTAAACTTGATATCCCTTTCTTCCTACCTCCGACGCTCCGCGAGTGACAACTGCAGCCGGCGCTAATCTCAGGCGAGCAGTGCAAACATGCAAAACAGATGGTCGCGCGTGAGGAGTGCTTAGACATGGAGAGGGCGGACTTCCCGCATCAACTCTCTCAGATGATTGGTCGCTGCGCGCCGTACCTCTTCTCGTCCGCGGGATCTTC